>LGRX02034705.1:0-23831 GCA_001247695.2 Cymbomonas tetramitiformis
CCAGCAGCCCCAGCAGCTGCAACAGCTCCAGCAGCTCCAGCAGCCCTTGCAGCTCTTGCAGCTCCAGCAGCCCCAGCAGTTGCAACAGCTCCAGCAGCTCCAGCAGCCCCAGCAGTTGCAACAGCTCCAGCAGCTCCAGCAGCTCCAGCAGCTCCAGCAGCTCCAGCAGCTCCAGCAGTTGCAGCAGTTGCAGCAGCTCCAGCAGACCCAGCAGCTGCAACCCCTTCTGCTGCAAGCTCCCCAGACTTTGCAAATGCAGCAGTCCCAGCCCATGCTCCTTCAGCAACCACAGGCCCGACAGCTCCAGCAACTCCAGCAGCTCCAGCAGCTCCAACAGCTCCAGCAGCTCCAGCAACTCCAGCAACTCCAGCAGACCCAGCCATTGAATACCTCGGACTTGGGTAGGGCCTCGGGCGTATCCATAGAGGAGTTGCAGAATTTGAGCCACCTTTGAATTTGAGCACCCGCCACCCGGCAACTGCTAGTGCCCCAACTCCTGCAACTGCATTAATATGCGTATCATTAGGGCAAAGTAAAAGTATGTTGTAGTCAGTTTACAGACGAAATTAGCCCCCCAACGCCCCGTGAATGTGACCCGATGTGAAATATCACTTCTCGATGCCTAGTAATAACTTCTAGATACTTCTCACAACTTCTAATAACTTCACCGTATCATTTGCATATCTCACGCGCCCACCAGACATGCATTTTCTGTTTTGCAGTCAGTTTACAGACGAAATTAGCTCCCCAACGCCCCGCGAATGTGACCCGATGTGAAATATCACTTCTCGATGCCTAGTAATAACTTCTAGATACTTCTCACAACTTCTAATAACATCACCGTATCATTTGCATATCTCACGCGCCCACGAGACATGCATTTTCTGTTTTGCAGTCAGTTTACAGACGAAATTAGCTCCCCAACGCCCCGCGAATGTGACCCGATGTGAAATATCACTTCTCGATGCCTAGTAATAACTTCTAGATACTTCTCACAACTTCTAATAACTTCCCCGTATCATTTGCACATCTCACGCGCCCGCAAGATATGCAATTTCTGCTTTGCAGCCATTTTACAGACGAAATTAGCTCCCCAGCACCCCGTGAATATGTCCCGATGTGAAATTTTGCTTCTCATTGCCTACGGATGACCTCTAAATACTTCTCACAACTTCTAATAACTTCCCCGTATCATTTGCATATCTCACGCGCCCGCAAGATATGCAATGTATGTACGGCAGCCCGTCCGCGACCTGTAAGCAGCCCTGTGGCCACTACAATTATCAAAAATATAAAATATTGCCTCTAGATGATTTCTTTTAACCACTAAGTACTTCTTGAAACTTCTTGCGACTTCTAAATGTCATTTTCATCGATTATGCAATCCGGGCCCACCTAGCCGTGCTACATACCTGAAGTTTAATGTGTAATGACCTTATGTTTCACCCCATAGCACTCCCCGATTGCAATAGGCCATCCGCACTGAGTGCGTGGGTGGCGTGGGGCGGCTGGGTCGAGGGTGAGCGGGAATGGCGAGATGGGGCCATGGGTGATAATATACATCCATTGGGATGTGTTTGAGTTTGTATTAACGCCATGGGTCGGTTGGCATCGAACTTCGCCCGAGATGGGGGGGTGCACTCAGGGGGGGCTGACGGGGCTCGATTCTGGGCAAGACAATTAGACCATACTGTTAGGGTTTTCGTGGCGGGCGTAATGCATCGATGGTATGGGGGCGCTTACATAGGCCACGAAGAACTTAAATGATGGAGTGTAGTGTTGGGCGAACACTGATTGTGGTGGCGTCCCTCTGCTAGTCGGATATGCTGCCCAAATTGCAGTGGAGTCCGAGGGGGGGTCACCCAGGGTATCAAGCAAGCTACCTTCCCCACTACCTGTTGGGGAATATTGGTGCCCTGTGAAAGTGGTGCTGAGCTTTCACTTCGTCTTCGTTCTGGGGCGTACTATCGGTACCCTAAGGTCGATTGAGTCATGTACGTCATACATATAAGGTGGGAGGCGGATTGAAGTGGAATTGGTCAACCAACTATGCCGGAGCGCGCTAAGCTTCCCTGCGGGGGCAGAGGGGTGCGATAAGCGAATTCGGCTATCTCTGATGGGGTGGCTACAGACAGGGGGCTCGGAGTACCCATCGAGGCTGCGTCAAGCAGCGTGATGGTAAAATATTTTAAGCCATTTTTCGTGTAGAATGCGAATATCAACTTCATTTGTGCATACGATCGAGTCTTGGGGGTATACGGGGGTCGGGAGCGAAAGGGGGGTGAAGGCAGAGCAAGGTAGTGAATTTCACGGAACGCCTCCTTGTTATCAAGGCCATACCTAAACACTGAAATTTTGATAGCGGTCTAGGACAGGTGAGGTGGGGCGATACTAGAGGTAGTTTTCAGCGTAGATTTTGAATTTGGGGTCCTTTACACGATTCGAAAAAGACAAGGGGCCGAAATCACACTTTCGAATATCGTGAAAATCTTCCACGCTTGTGGTACAAGGCTGAGCCCTGAGTGCGTGGGTGGCGTGGGGCGGCTGGGTCGAGGGTGAGCGGGAATGGCGAGATGGGGCCATGGGTGATAATATACATCCATTGGGATGTGTTTGAGTTTGTATTAACGCCATGGGTCGGTTGGCATCGAACTTCGCCCGAGATGGGGGGGTGCACTCAGGGGGTGGCCGTAGGGGGTGTCCGATTTAAGGCTGAGCCCTGAGTGCGTGGGTGGCGTGGGGCGGCTGGGTCGAGGGTAAGCGGGAATGGCGAGATGGGGCCATGAGTGATAATATACATCCATTGGGATGTGTATGAGTTTGTATTAACGCCATGGGTCGGCCTAGTTGGAAATAATGCAAATGCCGGCGCGAGCCGGCATGGCATTTCCCTGAAAACGAAGAATATTCCTTTTCGAAAATTCATAGATTCCTTAAAGAGAAATCGTGCACTCAGAACATCCCTTAATGCCATACCCATGATATTATGTCAGCTCATATTTCAAATATAAGTTGAATTCCTACATACACATACACAAGCTTCGTGCGATAGATATGAAGAAAAATGATACCATAAAATACCAAGAAATTGCAATATACCATAAACCATATAAGGGAGAGGCGAGAAACAGATCTGTACTGAGAGTTAGGGATCGCGAGGCTGATCAGATTATTCCTATTCCATAAAAGACAATTTGCTATCATCCTTCAACAGCGGTCGATAACTCAGAAACGGTATGCACTTTGGCTCTGTTGTCTGTGGTAGTGAAGTGCCAAGTGGGACCATCAAAGCATTGATTTAAGGCGTCCCGGATAAAATCATCATCCCGGTGCGGTGCAGGTGCATTCCAATGCACCACACTCTCCATAACGAGGGCTTCTTGGCTCAAATGCCGGCCACCAGCAGCATGCTTATCGATACAAGAGCCCTCGCTCTCCACCACAGCTTCATTCTGCGTTTCCCCCCTCATTTCTTGCGGTAAAATCCCTGAACGACATTGCCTTCTACCCTGGCCCTGCGGGCCAAATCCCTGAATTCCTTGGCCCTGCGGGCCACGATTCCCTGAATTTCACCTTGGCTCTCCGGGCCAAAACCCCCATAATATGAAGGATTTGGGCCCTTCGGGCCCAAATCTCTGATTTTTCTCCGCGAATCCCTAATTTTCCCGGCGCAAGCCAAGCTCGCGCCCGTCAGCAGAATTTCCAGCTAGGTGACACAGTACCATGGAAGTACTGGGCATCCTTATTAGTAGGGCTCTTATGATTGATACGGCCCCGGGGCGGATATGCTCATTCTGTGTATGCTATCGGCATCCCTACTAAGTTGTCCTAGCACACATTTCACCGAGTCACATTTTCCTCTTTTATTTTCCCGAATTGCCAATTCTATAATCATAGTGGGGCACCATTGCCTTCCTGCCCCTTTCACAGGCAATGTTAACTCCGTTGCAGCACTCACTCCTCATGTCTCTGCTGCATAAGGGGTGGCCGGCAAGGCGCCGTGTGCTTCGATCAGTTTATGCTATATTTATCCATCACAGGAACCAGTATCATACTATATGTTGCCCATCTCATACTGCCAAGTACACCAATGCTCCCAAATCGACAATTCCCAATCCCTAATGTGTTCACATGTAGAAAATTACTTTCCCCAACCAGTGTGGATTATACATGCCTTAGGCATCGAATCAATTCGTCAGACCAAAATAATGAACATTGACAAGTTAGGTCAGTGTTTAATGCATCTGATAATGCCTACACTGTTCGAGATTCATTTGGAACTTATATAACTAACAACGAGGTGTGGCCTTCTTTCTCTGCAGCCAACGAGGTGGACGCAAGTGCAATGCTCGATGATATCTTGCCTTCCGTTGCATCAGCATCCATAGAATTGTCGCGTGAACTGCGCTTGATGTCAAACTGATTGGATTCTACTCCAAGAGATAACGTTTCCGTGATGCATGCTATGCTATCGCTTACCTCCGCCATGTGAACCGTGATCAAGTTAATGTCATGGAGCTCAGCGGAAGTCCGTATGCATTGTTGTCCGTGCAGCCTGACACTAACTGCGCTCTCCTGTTGCACGGAGGGAGCTTCAGCGGAGGCGGGCGCACGGGCAGCGGAGCGACAATGGTGGGACCAGCCACAAAACTGGAAAACCAAGGATATCACAGTCATTCCTGAATAACCTCGTGATTGCTTAAAGTTTGCAATTGATAAGTAGGGTGGAGCAACAATGCCATCACATGCGAAAGATCGGAGGATGAGGCACTCGAGCAGAGACGCGTCAGCAAGTGATGTAGTTGAGCACAAAACAAAGCTACTGGAACAGAGTTGATAGCGCTGTGACGTCTGGAATCAAGGAATCTCACCGCCTTGTGCAGGAGACGGAGGAGCTTGTTGATGGTCTCAAGCTGATGCGCTCGGCTTGCCACCAACCTTCTCTGTAAGATTGCAATGCAACGCGCGACATGCCGCGTGCCCTTCTTTTGCACAGACTGCTCCTTCCGATACCCCAGCGGGAGAGAATCGCCCCCCCGCTCCAGAGCAATCTGCCGCAGAGCAGTGTCATTAGCCGTGATGGCATCGGCTACCCAGGCTGTTAAAAAGCGCTGCTCGCCTTCCTGGGTAAGTATCCACCCGCCACAACGAGGTCAGCCCATTGGTGGTGGAATAAATAGCAACGGTTTCCTCAGAGCTCCTCGGAAAGTCAGTTCACTGACTGTGGCCTTGGCAGGCGTAGATCCACGGCCTTGGCAGGCTTAGATCCACGGCCTTGGCAGGTGTAGATCCACGACTATGGCAGGCGTAGATCCGCGGCCTTGGCAGGCGTAGATCCGCGGCCTTGGCAGGCGTAGATCCCACGGCCTTGGCAGGCGTAGATCCACGACCTTGGCAGGCGTAGATCCACGGCCTTGACAGGTGTAGATCCACTGCCTTAAGCAGGCGTAGATCCGCGGCCTTGGCAGGCAGATCCACGGCCTTGGCAGGCGAGATCCACGGCCTTGGCAGCAGATCCACGGAGATCCGCGGCCTTGGCAGGCGTAGATCCGCTGCCTTGGCAGGCGTAGATCCGCGGCTCTGGCAGGCGTAGATCCACGGCCCAGCGAGATCCGCGGCTCTGGCAGGCTTAGATCCACGTCTTGGCAGGTGTAGATCCACGACTATGGCAGGCGTAGGATCCGCGGCCTTGGCAGGCGTAGATCCGCGGCCTTGGCAGGCGTAGATCCGCGGCCTTGGCAGGCGTAGATCCACGGCCTTGGCAGGCGTAGATCCGCGGCCTTGGCAGGCGTAGATCCACGGCCTTGGCAGGTGTAGATCCACGACCTGGCAGGCGTAGATCCGCGGCCTTGGCAGGCGAGATCCACGGCCTTGGCAGGCGATCCACGGCCTTGCAGGCGTAGATCCACGGTAGATCCACGGCCTTGGCAGGCGATCCGCTGCCTTGGCAGGCGAGATCCGCGGCCTGGCAGGCGTAGATCCACGGCCTTGGTGAAGTGACCACGACTATGGCAGGCGAGGATCCGCGGCCTGCAGTATGATCCGCGGCCTTGGCAGGCGAGATCCGCGGCCTGCAGCGATCCGCGGCCTTGGCAGGCGGATCCACGCACTATGGCAGGCGTAGATCCGTCGAAGCCTATAAAAGGAGATCCACGGCCTTGGCAGGCGTAGATCCACGGTAGATCCACGACCTTGGCAGGCGTAGATCCGCGGCCTTGGCAGGCGTAGATCCACGGCCTTGGCAGGTGTGGCATTCGACAGGTATACCATCATCCTTCCTTTTGAGGAAAGAGGTTGACCCTCGCCTTTGGCTCTTACTTGTACTGTGCCCTTGAGCCATGCACACCCGATGTCGCCGAGAGCACACTCACCACGTGGGCCACTAGTTCCTCCACTGGCGTGCTGTCTGCGATGGTCTGCACCAAGCTGAGGTTCGAGAGCTGCTTCCCGCCAGCCCAGCCGCAATGACCCTTGCTGTCAGCATCCCACCGGGTCGCCTGGCATGGAGCGCGAGCCTTCGGGCTGCCCAGCAGAACGTCGGAGGACTGTCCCCAGCGAAGGATTTGATGCTGGACGGGCTCGGATAGCGAGCCAGACCTGAATTGTATTGCACTACTGTCGGAATTCTGAAGGGTTTCGGGGTATAATTAGTTTCTTCTTAGTAGTTAAGGATGTATATCTCATTGCGACATTCGAGTTAGGCATGGTTCACTGTGAACATTCGAGAGCTCGGACTTGAACGCTTCAGACATTTTTTGTAACAATAGCATTGTAACGCAAACGCATCCCACCCGCAATATACATTCGCTTCCTGGATGGTAACCCAAGTTCCTGGTGCTCGCATGACGGGGGGCTTATCCCGCCTCCAACACGCAACACACCCACAGGGCGGCGGGGCGCAGGATTGCACCATACAAAGGTTCACCGCAAAAACCCGCGGATTGATCCTTGATCTTGTGAAGGCACACATCACAGCGTCAGGTTAAAAGATCAGCTCACGCTTACGCCTCCCGCGACTGGGTGCGCCACGGGCCGTCATGGCAAGAATAAGCGGGAGTATACTGCTATGGGGTGGCACCTCAGTAGCTTTCGGCAGGCTAGAGAGTATCGGCACATCGGATGAACTTTGACGTGTGGCCTCGGTGTCGTCCTTCAGCACTTTCAGCCTGTTGACGCGTCTCCTGCGAAGGGGGCATTCAGGCCGGAATGATTCTCGTGAAGCATGCGCTCTTCGACTCCAAGGAAGAATGGATTCGACTAAGGGCCTCGACTTTACTTTTCAAAGGCATCTCTGCAGTGTGTCGTCTCTTCAGCTTGAGGTGATGCATAAGCGGGCCCCCCGCAAAATGAGTTCTTGGAGCAGAGGGGTATATCGTTAATGGTTGAACATTTCTCATATCAGACCAACATACGCCCTTCGATCCCGCTCGACAGATCCTGGACGATGTAGATCGATGTTGCGGTCTAGATTAACCCGAGCTCTTTATGAAGACAAACCTGAGCATATTACTTACTTACTTACTTACTTACTTAGCCAATCAAGTTTAGAAAAACGCCGTTGCGATTGGCGCACGTGTACGTCACGATATGCCACGTCATCTGTCACTCAGATGAGCGAAGCGAAGAAAGGAATCGGAAAAGGAATTGCAAGTTCGCGACGTCTCATCGCATAAAACGAAAATGAATGGTAAACGTCGACCGTGTCGCGAGTCTGGATAGTGTCATCATAAGCGAATCGCCATCGTCATCCTGACTCACGAGGTCACGGCGCGACTTCACGAGTCGTGACACCAGCACCATGCATTCAACAGATCAACCGTTCATTTCCCCGATTCCCCCGCATTTCATGTTGGCCTAGTACTCTCAGGCTCTCGGAGATTTTGAGATCGACCAGTCTGGTACTCCTATCTATTTGCACTGCCCTCATTCGCAGCATCATGCCACTAGCTGAAGCAAGCTCTAGCTGTCGTTGCAACAGATTTGCGGCTTGGCGTAAGCAGCAAGTGTCCCACCAAGCGACCGAGGATGCTCGCAGCCCAGCGCAACGACTCAGTGCAGTAGTTGCAACTCAGGAAACATTAAGCTGCAGGATTTCACACACCGCCGCGCTGCCCTGTGCTGATAGAGCACGGTCGCCGCTGCAAGAAGCTCTGCCAGCTCGCTGCTGTTGCAACCACACACGTCCTTGCCGTCGTGCAGGTCAGTCTTGGCGTTCACAGTGATGTATTGGTATATGTCATCCGGCTTCCGTCCCAATTGTAACAACCTCTTGCTCCACCTCTGGTGCCCAGTGGTCCACGCTTTCAGTACCTCTCGAGTGGAGTAGACAATGGCGACAGCGTCATGCCAACTTGGTCATCATTGCCATTGTGAGCGCGAATGCCGGCCGGAAGACGACTGTGCGATGCCGGGAAGAATGAAGAATCGACGAACAGTGGCCACTGGATTTTGGGCACTTGTAATTTGATTTAATCACACACCTGCCACCTCGCAGTCTGAACACCAAATTGCGCTTTTGTCACCGACTGAAAGCGGATGCAAACGAGGCACTTGGCGGGTCCGACCTTCGACATATCGCCATCGTCTCCCTTCTCCGCAATAGTCGATGACCGCTTCAGCGTCTTCTGCAATACTCCCCTGTGATGGTGTTCGCTGCCGCTCTCGAGCAGAGCCACGATGCGCTCCATCCTCGGCCACTGGCGCAGGATCTTGACGCGCACGCGATTCCTGTAGAAGAAACGCAAGTCCTGCACACAGACAGGGCGTGGCGCGAGGGTCGGATGAGACAGCTCCTTCCTCACAGCAGCAGCCAAGAGTCTGAGACGTGGCCGGCGCGTTAGTGCAAGCGCGCCCGAGCCTGTAGCCCTTGAAGTGCCGGCCACGTGTGGCGTGTAGGTCCTCTGCACTCCTTAGGAATTTGAGCCGCGCACAACAGAACTTGCAGATCGAGGCCATGCGTGAATACACAAAGAAGCATGGATAAACACTTTGAACTTTCCGCGGGAAACCGCATCTGTCTGTGCGCCGAGGTGTGAGGCCCCAGGGGGCCACGCCAAGGCTAGGCCACCCCTCCACAGGCCTCGCGCGCTACTTTCCCTTGTCCGTCGCTCAGCCATTCATGGCTCATGGTGTGGGATCAGCACCCAGAGTCCAACGGAAGTAGAAGGTTGCATGCATTTATGTGTTTCCCTTGCCAACGAGTGCGAGTTGGCGTATCACACGTGCTCCCTAGTTCAGCGGCGGGGCGCCCCAACCCTGCATGGTGCGGACCTGCATCACTGTATTTGAGTTACGCGCCTCTCGCATGCTAGCGAGCAGCACGTCGCTGATCTGGGCGAACAGGAAGTTGCACATGCAGAAGCTAAACACGAAGATGAACACGCTTTCATAAGCCCAGTGCAGCAGCGTCGTGCTCAACGGTTGCGCCCAACCTGTCACTTCCAGCTCCTGCCGCCAGCATCTCAACCCTGCCCCAGTCAGCGCTCGACGTCTGCACTCACCCCGTCACTTCCAAGCCCCTCGAGGCCCCTCCAAGCCCCTCGAGTCCTGGCAGGTACAGTATACAAGCACAACCAGAAGATTCTGGAACAGCTAGGGCTGAACAAAAAAGAAGCCACCCAAGCGCTACGACGGATACATAACCTGACAGTCAACTATGCACACAGCGCTTACCAACTCTACAGAAAACTTAGACAGGAAAAGGGGGAAGAAAAGGCGGATGGAAACCACCCAGTTTAAATTGTCCCAACAAGACTGCCACTCGAGGCAGTCCGGTCCAGAGTAGGGCCAGGGAAATTAATTTACTCATACGCCCGAAGGGCGTGGTTTTTTCTTATTCCTTTTCTTTTTCTGGCAGGCTCGCGCAAATCCTCTTTCCCGTTATTGTGTATATCGGGATGGTGCATACGTAGCTCGCAATCGGTCCCCGCGAGAACAGAAATATAGCAGGGACCGTGTTGTATGGCTGCCGCGTGGAGGTCATCTGCACCGCGCGCCAAGGCAACGGCTCCTCCCGTTTCACCCGCCTATGTGCGCTTTGACGGCCTCAAGGGTTTGCTATACAGTCGAGCCTAATCCAAGCCTGGAGCCCCGAGTGCACACTATTTGACCAGTACCCTACACCCTCATCAAATGCATCGTTAAGTCGCACCCGGAATGACTGTGACATCCAAATATACCGCACATAGCACATCGCAATTACCTTGAGGTCTCCGAGGAGGGCGAGCTTCGCCAAAGTGTCGAGAGACCTCTGGAAGGTGGCTACATGAGGCGACTTATGGCCGTGCTCAATTTGGTACAGCGTTGCGAAGCAGAAAACAATCGTGAAGAATGGCACGACGATATCCATGAACTTGAGGAAACATGTGCTGCACCGTGGCACGCATTCCCGCCCCCTCGCCCCCTCGCCCCCCGACCCTGTTCTGGGTGCATTGTTTAGCACACAACTCGATGGTGGATATGTTTATTTGGCCGCCAGCAGAAGTACCAGCAACTCAAGACCTTTGACAGGCGATCGAGCAATACAAACTCCATGCTGGCCCCGTCTCCATAGAAAAAAAACATTCTTATGGCTTGAAGGATACTATGTGCTCATCATCACGCACGTCTGTGGCACATCTCTCTATTGAATCTGTTGATCTATTTTCATCACAAGCACGCATGCCGCCAACATTCTGAGAGAGTACTAATTGTCTAGAAAACCATTGAGAAGTGAACCTTGTCATCCAACATCAGACAGGCATGGTACTCTTCAGGCTATTATCCGACGGTTACCGTCACTTTGGATCTCAGCAGTACACACCCGGCGAGGCCGGCCCACAGACACCCCGGCAGATGACAACAACACATTGTACATACACCGAATGGCACCAGCCGCGTTGATCTAAGCGAACACCCGAGTGGATGCAAGAAGCTTGCGAGTGCAGGATGGGGCCGTTTCATATCACCACATACACACTGTAATAAGGGCGGCATTGATGACAATGATTATGGCCTGTACTAAGCATGTCACTTCCTGGTATGTCACACATGTGGGGCGCACCGACGCCCGGGTTATGGATTTTGCGCGTCCTGGCGGTAGGCCCCCCATCAGCTCACATAGCACATGGCGCAGCGCAGGACTTACTCCAGCTTGTTGCGCGTGCTTGGCCGGCGTGCCATCAATGGCCTTGGGGTGTGAACTTTGACAGCAGAAGTACCCCATTTATTCTGTGCTTTTTGAGCTCAGCTCAGCGGAGTCTCAGGTTGATGCAAATCATGCGGTGTGCGGGATGGCCGCTGGTTCCCAGTGCCCAGATTGTGGGAGCGAAGTCAGTCTCCATTGGTGCGTACTCGCCAAGGCGCGGTGGGAGCAACGTCTGGGTGGGAGCATGGCTCGCGTTTTACCAGTAATTGAAAAACGAGAGCGGCTGAATGGAGGCCGCATCCCCTCAGAATGAACGAATCTCGGGAGCGGCTGAATGGAGGCCGCATCCCCTCAGAATGAACGAACCTCGGGAGCGGCTGAATGCAGGCCGCATCCCCTCAGAATGAACGAACCTCGGGAGCGGCTGAATGGAGGCCGCATCCCTTCTGAACGAACGAACCTCGGGAGCGGCTGAATGCAGGCCGCATCCCCTCAAAATGAACGAACCTCGGGAGCGGCTGAATGCAGGCCGCATCCCCTCAGAATGAACGAACCTCGGGAGCGGCTGAATGCAGGCCGCATCCCCTCAGAATGAACGAATGAACCTCGGGAGCGGCTGAATGGAAGCCGCATCCCCTCAGAATGAACGAACCTCGGGAGCAGCTGAATGGAGGCCGCATCCCCTCAGAATGAACGAATCTCGGGAGCGGCTGAATGGAGGCCGCATCCCCTCAGAATGAAACCGAACCTGGAGCAGCTGAATGGAGGCCGCATCCCCTCCAGAATGACGAATCTCAGGAGCGGCTGAATGGAGACGCATCCCCTCAGGAATGAATGAACCTCGGGAGCGGCTGAATGGAGGCCGCATCCCTTCTGAATGAACGAACCTCGGGAGCGGCTGAATGCAGGCCGCATCCCCTCAGAATGAATGAACCTCGGGAGCGGCTGAATGGAGGCCGCATCCCCTCAAAATGAACGACCCTCGGGAGCGGCTGAATGGAGGCCGCATCCCTTCTGAATGAACGAACCTCGGGAGGGGCTGAATGAAGCCGCATCCCTCAGAATGAATGAACCTCGGGGAGCTGTTGAATGGGAGGCCGCATCCCTTCTGGAACGAACGAACCTCGGGAGTTGAATGGTGCCGCATCCCCTCACAGAACGAATGAAACCCTCGGGAGCTGCTGAATGGAGGCCGATCCCTTCTTAGAATGAACGACCCTCGGGGAGCTGCTGAATGGCTGAATGGAGGCCGCATCCCTTCTGAACGAATGAACCTCGGGAGCGGCTGAATGCAGGCCGCATCCCCTCAGAATGAACGAACCTCGGGAGCGGCTGAATGGAGGCCGCATCCCCTCAGAATGTTCGACCCGGAGCGGTTGATAATGGAGGCCGCATCCCTCAGAACGAATGAACCCGAGCGTTGAATGGAGGCCGATCCTCAGAACGAATGAACCTCGGGAGCGTTGAATGGGAGGCCGCATCCCTCAGAATGAACGAACCTCGGGAGCTGCTGAATGCAGGCCGCATCCCTCAGAATGAACGAACTCTCGGGAGCTGAATGAGGCCGATCCCTCAGAATGACGACCCGAGCGGTTAATGCAGACGATCCCTCAGAATGAACGAACCTCGGGAGCGCGACGGAGGTCGCATCCCCTCAGAATGAACGAACTCGGGAGCGGTTGAATGGAGGCCGCATCCCTCAGAATGAACGAACTCGGGAGCGGTTGAATGGGAGGCCGCATCCCCTCAGAATGAACGAATTCGAGCGGTTGAGCTGGAGGCCGATCCTCAAATGAACGAACCTCGGGAGCGGCTGAATGGAGGCCGCATCCCCTCAGAATGAACGAATCTCGGGAGCGGCTGAATGGAGGCCGCATCCCCTCAGAATGTTCGAACCTCGGGAGCGGCTGAATGGAGGCGTGGCCAATGGACATGTCAGATGCTGGCCGTGCAACCCCGAAGTACCCTGAGCACCGCCAAGACTCTCGGGTGTACAAGTGAGTCTAGGCTGAGGGAGCAGTGGATTGGACCGGGGAAGCAGCGCCGCACCGGATGCTGCTCATAATCACCCCGAGCCGATTCTGCTTGATGGAGGTGTACCCAATCTGCACGAGCATGGCCGTCATTCCAAAGCAGTGCATGTTGAAAAGGGTACGAATTAGGTACGCTAGCTCCTGCACCGTTGATAGGTGTTGCACATATCTGATGGAGCCCACGAGCCCCGCACCCAGAAAAACCAATGCGCTGCTAAGATCTCTCCATCATAACACTGCCTTCGGGTTTTAAGCTCACAGCTAGCGGCTCCAGAGGTTGTTGTCTTAAGAAAGAAGCGAATACAGTGGTCAAATCCATGCACGCAATCGCTGGCAAAATATGCTAACCTGCCAGGTGGTAAAGAGGTAGATGCCGCTGCACGTCACAGAGGGAATGGCACGTGGCTAGGCACATCCCTCCGATCAAAGCTAGTCTCAGCAGGCTAGGCACATCCCTCCGATCAAAGCTAGTCTCAGCAGGCTAGGCACATCCCTCCGATCAAAGCTAGTCTCAGCAGGTTAGGCACATCCCTCCGATCAAAGCTAGTCTCAGTAGGCACATCCCTCCGATCAAGCTGTCTCAGCAGGCTAGGCACATCCCCTCCGATCAAAGCTAGTCTCAGCAGGCTAGGCACATCCCTCCGATCAGGCAGTCTCAGCAGGCTAGGCACATCCCTCCGATCAAAGCTAGTCTCAGCAGGCTAGGCACAGATCAAAGCTAGTCTAGGCACATCCCTCCGATCAAAGCTAGTCTCAGTAGGCACATCCCTCCGATCAAAGCTAGTCTCAGCAGGCTGTCTGCCCGGCGACCAAATAGTGCGCTACAACACTGACTGAAATCTCAGATCCCTCTGAATCATCGAGCTCCGGTGAGGAGGTCCATATCTGAGACTTGGTCGACTTTACTTCTGGTGCCTTCCCTGAAAGGAGCATCGAGAGTATCTGAGACTTTATCGACTTTACTTCTGGTGCCTTCCCTGAAAGGAGCATCGAGAGTATCTGAGACTTTATCGACTTTACTTCTGGTGCCTTCCCTGAAAGAAGCATCGAGAGTATACGAGGGAACCGTTGTATCATGCAAAAGGGATCGAGCTCTCTTTTCATACCGCTCCAGGCCGGCGTTGTCCTCCGGCAGTGCCCATCGAGGGGATGAAGCCTCCCTGAGAGCAGCTGCCTGCGTGGGCCCGTCGAGACGTTCTGTCCGGTACGAGAGGAAGAAGTTGGCGTCCGCGTATAAATCGTCATAGATGTCATAGTGGCTTTCCATGGTGAGAACGGAGTTGATGAAGATGTAGACGAAGACGAACAACACCAACGTGAAAACGTGGACCGCGCCGGTGAACAAGTCAAGCAGGACGCGCGGTTTAGCCAGGTGGGCCAAGAGCGCAGCAAAATTGGGTTGGCAATGGGCCACGCGCTCCATCCACGGACTTGCCGGGTCGCGCCTAAAGACCTCCCTGCTCCCCCTGAGCCGCTTTCTGCATCCCGTTAGTAGAGCCCATGAGGGGTAGCGGGTGGGCGCGTAGCCGGGATGTTCAGAGCTCTTCGGGGTTGAAGCGCAACTCTTGCGCCGCTATGATCCTTCTAGCAGCTGGTAACAATACTTATTATAAATGAAATATTGCTAGTCCCTTCGGTGTCGTGATGTCCTGAGTGTACCCTGCTTCCTGGCAAGAATAATCTGGCATCCCGGCTTCACATATACTGAGCCCCGGCTACGAGCATAGCGTTGTGCGCTTAGGCCAAAGTGAGGGTCGGAAGTGAAGACATGGCTGCGCGCGCCCTGGTGCAGATCACCGCGCAGGTTGCCTCGCGGATGTGGAGAACTATGGAGAACACGACGCGAACCCGACATGTGATGGCAACTAATGTGGCAAGACATGCTCAACCTGGCCTGCTAGCGGGGGCGGGGATGGGTGGGGCTCACTGATCCTGGGAGCAGGAGGCGGCGGCGGCGACACAAGGCCACAGACGCGTGCCAAAGTACCACAAGGTGAAGAGAAGCCACAGCAGATGCAAGGTGACGGAGAAGACAAAGCCGAAGACGCCGACAGACCCTCCGTCACCTTGAGCATGACCCATCAGACTTAGCGCAACGCTCTGGATTACGTATGCAGTCGCCCAGTCTCCCTTCTGCCGCTGCCACGTCAGCTGCACAAACGTCCAGCTGTGCAGGTTCGGGTTCAAGACGGCAAACTTCACCGTCACCTCCAGCGTGGCGTCATCCACTACCGGGGCGTCCTCTAGGAACGTGTACAGCTGCATGCCAGGGCAAACCCTCATCAGCCGTCAGCGCTGGCTGCTACTTGGGAACTCTTCTCAAAACAGATGGAACCTCCGTATATGCATCACCACGTGCTGCCTGACTCCCGTGCGTCTCTATGCTCTCCCCCTGTACTCTTCGCACGGCAACAGCTGGGATGGTCTTCCAGCGAGGAGGGCACTCGAAGGCTAAATTTGCATTAATGCAGGTGCCTGGATATGCTAGGACCTGAACCTGCAATGCGCTAGTACCTGAACAGGCAGCCCTGTCCGAGAGTCTCGGATAGGCCCCCGTTCGGCGTAGACCAGTTAAACCTTTGATATTGCACAAACATGTCACTGATCGCCGACCTCAATTATACTTCTGCCTTCTGGCGCGCCCTCCTCGCTGAAGGGCCACCTCGGTGCGCGCCCGCGCAAGTTTGCTGGATGCGGGTGGCGCGGCGTTGTGCGCACACAGGACCTCTCACCTCCTTGGCGCGGACACCACCGAGGCCGGCGTCAATGAAGAACGGGTGGCCCTCGGGGTTGCCCGGGAGCGCGCGTGGCACGAGGGAGGTGGGTCGGCCTGTCAAAGGATCCAACATGTCCGACCCAGGGGTGGTGTTGTAGAAGCGCCCAATGTCCTTCTGCAGGTGCGACCTGCTTTGACACACCAAGCGGAGTCTCATGCCATAGTGCCGCACGCACAAGTGCGCGGGGCGGCACCGTACGGGATGTATGGGAGCGACCGTCAGACTCGAGTCCATAGGAGGCACCGCGGAGCCAGGCATACGCGTGACACGGCATGGAGCAGTGGATGCGCACGAGGTGGCACGGAATCAGCGCATGTCTATAGGGGCAATGGAGCTTTGGCGTTCCATTCAGGCCACGTGTGCACACAGGGGAGCGCGGCCGGCAGGCGGCCATAATTGACAGACAGCGGAGCAGCGGAGTTCTCTCGGGCTCATCGATTGAGTCGCCGAGGATCTCCGGGATCCAACGTGAAGGACTAGGGAGCTTGAGGCACCTGAACAGCCGGCTGGCGGGCAAGAACACCGGGTCCCTTGCATACGGGCGAGGGGAGCTCTGAGGGTGGCACTGGCCCCGGAGATGCGCGAAGCGCTGCGAGCACCGGCGATGCGGCTCGTCCTTCAGAGTGCTGCGCACAACGTAGAACAACATGCCTGATCACGGCAGCACAATACACCCCACACCTCCTCCCGCTTGGCTTACTATCCTTAGTGGACAGGTCTGGAGTCCGCCACCTCAGTTCCTCGGCAACGAAGCAGCTCGGGACCCTCTCCAGAAGGTGCAGCTCAGGACCCTCTCCAGACGGTGCAGCTCGGGACCCTCTCCAGAAGGTGCAGCTCCAGGACCCTCTCAGAAGGTGCAGCTCCAGGACCCTCTCCAGAAGGTGAAGCTCGGGACCCTCTCAGAAAGGTGCAGCTAGGGACCCTCTCCAGAAGGTGCAGCTCAGGACTCACCAGAAGGTGAAGCTCAGACCCTCTCCAGAAGGTGCAGCGGGAACCTCTCCGGAAGGTGCAGCTGAGGACCCTCTCCAGAAGGTGCAGCTCCAGGACCCTCTCCCAGAAAGGTGCAGCTCGGGACCCTCTCCAGACGGTGCAGCTCGGGACTTTCTCAAACGGTGCAGCTCGGAGATCCTCACGCCTAAATGATGCAGCCCGGGACCCTCTCCGGAAGGTGAAGCTCGGGACCCTCTCCAGAAGGTGCAGCTCGGGACCCTCTCCAGAAGGTGCAGCTCGGGACCCTCACGCCCAGAAGGTGCAGCCTGTGGTGTGCCATCCACGTGGGCCGAGCATGCACTGCGCGCGCTCCTCGGGCTTCCGGCTGAGAGCGTCGCGCGCGTCGAGGCTTCCCCTTGTGCCAGGCGGAGCATGCACCTGCGGCGAGACGATGCTCGTTGCGGAGCAGATAACGGGCGCGATCGTTGACGGGTTTGCTTTCCAGGAGGGTGGTATCCCTGTCTTCCGGCAGCACCTCATCGGCGAACTTCTGGAAGTTTCTGCCGATCCCTTTTCCTGGATGCGGGGTGACCTTTGGATGAAATCGAGACTCCTCCGATCCGCGCGATGACACCTTCGCGTTCTCCCAAACCCTCTCCCGAAGTCACTCGCCACCAATGCCGTGTTACAAAGAAAGCTCTAATGCCCGGGAATCGGTCACTCGATGTTTCGAGAGAAACCGCGCACGGGCCTGAGCGAAGGGCCGCACCCGGTGGTCCGGCACCAGGAGCAACTCTGTGGCCCTCCTAAGGCACCAGACCCTGTATCGCAGTAGGGTTTCGTGAAACGAGAGTGCAGTCGTGAACACCATCGGGGAGCTCTGGTGCAAGCGCAGCTGCCACCTATGATGCAGAGACGTATGAGGGAAAGAGATTAACAGGGATGCGGGAACCACGATTGAGTGGCCGCAAGCAAAGACAAGGGTGGGAGCCTAACGCCTTGCACCGCGCTACAAGTGTCAACGCTTCGTTTTTTTGCGCACTGAGAGCGAACACAGGATGAGGGACGGCGCAGCTCACCTTCAGGAGCTGGCGCCTCCGCTGCATCTCTCGACCAGGCGATGGGGCGACAACCGTGAAGCGGTACTGCAGCTCGTCCAGCTCCGAGAAAGTGCCACAGAATCTCTCCTCCTCTTCCTCCGGCGACGAATCATCCACAGCCTAGTGCACAGCAGATACGGGGCCCGGGATGAGCGGGTCATCCACAGCCTAGTGCGCAGCAGATACGGGGCCCAGGATGAGCGGGCCATCCACAGCCTAGTGCACAGCAGATACGGGGCAGAGCGGGTCTTCGACAACCCTGGAGCTCAAGCGCGACTACCCCGCAAGCCAGGAGCCGTATCAAGCCACCCGACCGGCAGATGCCGAAGGAGGATGGAGAAGAGTTCGGGTGTGGAATAGGGTGGCAGTACATAGCACTGGAGATGCAGATGCAGGCGGCCGGTGCAAGGCGACACCATGTGAAGCAGCAACAAGAGGCAGACCTGCATCGCACTGCATGCGCTTGTGTCAGACAGAGATCGCTCAGGGCTGCTGGCCTCTGAAGCAAGGGTGCTCTGCCTCAAGAAGGGGCGATGACGGCCGCGCTGCGTGAGCGCGCGAAGCGTCTCTCTTGTCATCAGCGCTCGGTAGTGCTACCTTTAGAGACTTACATGAAAGCAGTCCTCCAAAACCCCAGGCAGAACCTCTTCCGATTGGTCAGCAGAGGCCGGTCGCCTGACCTTCCCCTATTAGTGGCTGCAGGTTGGATCACGGAGATTACCTGTAAGGCCAAATCCTGCTCGGCGTCCAGCATCTGGTAGTAAGCCTATAACAGCCCATCACCCAGCCCACACCGGTTGACAGACTATTATGCTTGCCCACGTATCGCGCCGGCTCCCCCCACGGGTGTTCCTGTGCCAGCCGCTTGTCAGTGTGGGTGCTTCTGTGACGCATCTGCTCTGTGTACAAATAGCACAGGCAGTCGTGAACGCAACCCCAAACCCCGCGGCTGTCTTGATCCCTGGCTGCTCTCAAACCCCGTGGCTGTCTTGAGCCCTGGCTGCTCTCAAACCCGCGGCTGTCTTGAGCCCTGGCTGCTCTCAAACCCCGCGACTGTCTTGAGTCCTGACTGCTCAAACCCCGCGGCTGTCTTGAGCCCTGGCTGCTCTCAAACCCCGTGGCTGTCTTGAGCCCTGGCTGCTCTCAAACCCCGCGGCTGTCTTGAGCCCTGGCTTCTCTCAAACCCCGTGGCTGTCTTGAGCCCTGGCTGCTCTCAAACCGCTGGGCTCTCGTGCGCCTCTTCACGGCCCTCGCCTTCTTTCTGGCCGCCCCGCAAGCACGGCAGCGTGGAGCATCCGGCGGCTCCCTGCGCACACCCGCGCGAGGTGTCACAGACAGAGGTCATCAATGCCTGCCCTATTGACGCGCCAACCCATTCTCGAGCTTTTACCGTGATAAGCTCCGCTTGCATTTCGTTTGAGTCCTCGGGGATGACTGCGTACTCCGTGATGGACCGGTTGACTTTCTCCTCGAGGTCTTTCACGCCCGCACTGAGCTCGTCAATGTTTTCACTCTCACCCTCCTGCGCCTTCTCCCACAGATCGGCGATGCGTGCCTCCCATTGGTCGGCGTCCCCGCCCGCCAGGGCCACCGTTTCCTGCACTGTCCTGAGGTTCTCACCCATCTGCGTGGTACCCCTCTGCAGGCTCTCCACCGTCTGGGAAATGCTCGTGGCGTAAGCCGCCTCCTCATCCACCTGGCATCACGGCCACAAATGTGAGCTCCCCCCCCCACCCACCGCCTCGCTGCCTAAACACCGCAATGCCTGTAGGCAGTAAGCCTGGTGAGCGCGGCCGCAGCGGGCTCAATCTCAATCTATCTGGTCACTCAGGCATGCCTACTTGTACACGCTTGCCACCGTGGAAGCACTTTTTCTGAAATGCAAGGCAGCTGTAAAAGGTGCTGGCGACCAAGCCTTGCTACCACTCGGTACGACCCCTTGAATCTATTACCAGTTCTGATAGAGCAAGGGTGGATTCTCATTTTGGGCTTGTCTCCAGTGGAGATTGGCTACAAAGGTGTACTGAGCCTCCCACACGAATGACGCAGTCATACCCTCAGAAGGCGGCCCATGTAAGCGCAATTGTGAAAGGTGTGAGCCTATTTTGAATACATCAATAGTGCTCGTTTTCGAGGCTGACGTGGCTGAATCGCGTAACTTGAATTTTGGGGCGTAGTGCAATCCCGGCGTGAGCTAAGAACCAAGGCCTTTCCGGGAACAGTGGGAGCGGACCGGCGATGTAAGTCTCGTCGCTGAGGGGAGGTCCGAGAGGTCCGCAACTTCCGTTGCTAGGCTGGCGTTGTTTGCCTCCGCGGCGGTGGCCAGGGCAGCGCTCATGCTGCCGTCCTGCGTCGAGGCCACTAGCACGGCTGCCACGTCGTCGGATCGCGCGTCGAGGGGCTGCCCCAACTCTTCCGTGAGGAAGCGGCGAGGAGCTGCTGTCTCCAGGCCTCCAGGGCCCCACCGCCCAACCAAATGCGAGAGCAATCGCCGCCGCCGCCGCCGCCGCCGATCCGACGTATCGAAGGCCGCCACACCAACGTCGACATTGAAGTGCATCTCCAGGCAGAACGCCTCCCATGTGGCCGCGGCGCTCGATGTGACATTCAACGAGGAGAGATTTGTGGGCGGAGAAGATGAGGCATTAGG
This sequence comes from Cymbomonas tetramitiformis, assembly GCA_001247695.2. NCBI lineage: Eukaryota > Viridiplantae > Chlorophyta > Pyramimonadophyceae > Pyramimonadales > Pyramimonadaceae > Cymbomonas > Cymbomonas tetramitiformis. The sequence continues at coordinate 20,616 of LGRX02034705.1, forward strand.
CCCGGTGGAAGACTTCACAAGCACATCTGTTATGGCCACGTCACCGGGGAGGACCAACTCCCCAGGGGCAGTGGTGGCTGCGTTCAGCAAAGTCGCGATACCCTGTAGGTCACAACGGGTCGAGCGCCCAGCCACATCAAAGCTCCTCAACAAGTTTGGCATTAGGGATGCTGAAAGCGCCAGACAGCTGGGAGGCATGTGAGGACTTTCTTGCGGGGGGCTGATCAGGCCCACCGTGTTGGCAACTGCACTCTCTGCTGTCCAAACTGTGCAAAGAATGATTGCCTAAGATTCTGAATGCTCACCGGAGCTCAAACCCTCATAAACCTAACTTAGGGCATGTTGGTCTGAAACACGTCACGTCGGATCAGGACCATAGGATCAAAGATAACAGCAACAGCACAGATACTGTTCTGTCAGCATGTTAGTCACTGTATCGGGTCTGCCTTTGTAAAACGAGCCGAGTACTGTGGCAGGCGGTCATGCGAGAGGTCAGATGACGTGGACCATCTGCAGATCTAGGTTCGCAGACTTTCCTTGAAATCTCACTCTCAGCATCCCACATGCTGAGAGTGATAGCACGGCTCTCACGCCCATCCGGTGAGTGAAATCGTATTAAGCGTTTTCAATGAAATGGCCTAGTGATTTTCCTGAAGGTAGAAGCTGAAATTCCAAAGCACAGTGTGGTAGTGCAGTATTGTGGTAGTGTGACACACCTGCGGGGGCCAAGGGGCTGTATCATTTCAAAACCTTCCTCCGTTTCTAGCCTAAACCGGAGAATAAAGGCAACTTTGACATCAAGTATAGTATGTGGGTTGTACACTATCTGGCCTCCATCTCACAGCCATTGATTTACCATCCTTGCAATTTCTCTCGATACTCTGCCCCCGTTACGAATTTTGATTTGAGTCATCCGCGTGGTGGTGCGTTTTGACTCGGGTATACGAACGACAACCCCGTGCCCTAACCGGCCACACCTCTTTGAATGCGGTGGCCTCGCTGGAGTCCTCCGCCAGCAGCGCTGCGGCCTGCGCCTCGGCTGCGGCCAAGTCGCTCGCCTCGGTGGACACATTCACCTTGGTGCTCAGCATTGCAGCCTCTATCACCTTCACCTGCTGCTTGGCATATCCTATGTTGTTGCTGTCGTCGAAGGCCCGCAGCAAATACTCATATGTGCCTGGGGCCCAGACACGCAACCACACCTGTTCTTTGACACCTACATCGCTGGATCCATCATGCAACACTCACTCTGTCCGATCATACGATGCTCGCTCCGTCCGATCATGTGACACTCACTCCGTCCGATCATGTGACACTCACTCCGTCCGATCATGTGACACTCACCCGTCCGATGACACTCGCTCCGTCCGATCATGCGATGCTCGCTCCGTCCGATCATGCAACACTCACTCCGTCCGATCATGTGACACTCTCGCTCCGTCCGATCATGCAACACTCCCTCTGTCCGATCATGTGACACTCGCTCCGTCCGATCATGTGACACTCGCTCCGTCCGATCATGCGACACTCGCTCCGTCCGATCATGTGACACTCGCTCCTTCCAATCATCGACTCCATCCTCTGACGCACAACTTGTCCAACCACCGAATGCTTGATTTGACCATCCAATTCGTGATGTGATGGCTTCCAGCCTATAAATATATTTCTGGACTTCCAATTCGAACCCGAGGCTCCCTGCCTCAGTGCCCTTCCGAGCTTCGACGTGTTAGGATGCCATTCTAATGTTATGGCGCATGAATGGCATATAGGGCTCCTCTACGTTCCCTCCCGACCTCACCTGGAAAGCACTGGTGCACCTCCTGCAGCGAACACCCAGCGGGGCTGCAGCCGTCGCAATCTAGATCCTGCGTGGCAGAGATTGATGGAGAGACGTCGCCGGAAATGTCATCGGAGGCGGTGGCAAGGCAGGAGTAAGGGGGACCCTCCGATCCCTCTGACAAGGAGCTGCACGGCTGCGCCACCAGGGCAGCCGCCGCATTCCCGTAGATCACCCGCACAGGGTCTGCCTGCAGCAGCTCGATAGCGGGTGGGATGGTGTCGTCCACGCTGGAGGCGAACACAGCGTCACGTTCGGCGCAGGAGACGGGTGAGCACGTCATATCGCTGCACAGCTCCTCCCCGCTCGGGCACTGGTGTACCCCCTCCGCCCAAACAGCGCCTTTATGGGCTAAAGGTGACTCATCAATAGGCAGACGCCGGCGTTTGAAGCTCAAGGATGCCTCAAACAGGCTGATTGATCGGGAAGATACAACAGCACTTTATATTCATGGACGCCTGCGTGCGTGTGACAGCTGCATGCATGGACATGTGAATGTCTGCCATATCCCCAGCATCGCGATGCACTGCTAGGAAACCACATCCCTGGCGGAGCCTGGGCCGAGTTCGCACCGGCTGCGTGATGGTCACAAAGCGTGTGGCGGTGCTTTTCTGTGCCGGTACCATCGAGTCAAACACCACAAACTCGATCTCGAATACAGTTCCCACCTCAGCGGTCGTGTTGATGCATCCTGACAGCCCCTTGGTCACCCACTCGTGTCCATGGCAACCGTAGCTGAGGCAGCTCGCGGGGGGGCACGTCAGCAGGCGCGCGGCGAGGTCTCCGTCCTCCGCATCCTCGGCGCTGGCACCCGGCTCGCACAGCACCTCCGCACGATCCTCCCCCCTCTCCGCGCACTTCTCATACGTGCCGTGCTGCTTCACCTCCACGTAGGCGGAGCCCACTGCAGAGGACGTGCGCAAGGTCACGTTGGGCGGAGCGTCAGCGACCTGTAAGAAGCCAACCACATTTCAACGGTCACCAACGTGACATCATGGATGCTGCCCACACGGCGCATGGCGTTTGGGAGACGAGGAGATGCGCAGCGCCTCGGCCGTTGTTTACTGGGCGTTCGTCTGCGGGCTGCCTGTTGTGGCCTTCTTTCTCGAGGCTGCCCAATCAGAGCGGTGCAGCGCAGCAGATGCAGCGGGCTTTACTGAAGGCACACTGCTGATTGGCTGCAGCCAGGGTATCGCCCATGTAATCGGCCAAAAGGGAGAGCTGCTCGCCACAGACGGCCTAAGAGCATCCAGAAAAAGGACGGCCAGGAAACATCTGCGTGGTTCAACACCAATTCACACCCAAAGTTGGGCGCGAGGCATCATGAGGCCCTCCTATCCCGTCCATCCCCGCACCATCATCATAAGGCCCTCCTATCC
>LGRX02034706.1:0-31895 GCA_001247695.2 Cymbomonas tetramitiformis
TTGGACCCCCCTAGATTTCGATATTTTGCCATGGGGGGGTTAGACCCCCCCCCAGACCTCGATATTTTGCCTTGGGGGGGTTGGACCCCCCCCCTAGACCTCGATATTTTGCCTTGGGGGGTCGGATCCTATCCCCTCCCGACAGAGCCAACACGCGCGGCGGGTCCCAACACGCGCGGCGGTAGCCAACACGCGCGGCGGGTCCCAACACGCGCGGCGGTAGCCAACACGCGCGGCGGTAGCCAACACGCGCGGCGGGTCCCAACACGCGCGGCGGGGGCCAACACGCGCGGCGGGTCCCAACACGCGCGGCGGGGGCCAACACGCGCGGCGGGGGCAACACGTAGTAGGACTGTATATGCGGTAGCGAGGTAGAGGTAAATACAAGAAAAGTCGGCGGCTAAAGAAAATAACGAGGCTGTCTGATAAGTGTTTTCCCCGTCACACGCAGGGGCATGCTGTCCCAGTCTGGTCCTGCGCACACGTGACGGGGATAACACTAGAATTCCCCAGAAAAGAGAATCTGAAGTGACGCACGCGCTGATGCAGATCCGATTCCGCCAGAATTCGCCGGCGAAATGTGATGCGTTAGCTTGTCGTCATGTCTGATCATGGCCCTACGTTTCTAGACGGGTCCAATACACGTGTTGAACACGTATTGGAGGCATATTGGAGGCATATTGAAGACGGCATGCTAATATCTGGACATTCCAATACACGTGTAACATATTGGCCAAACTATTGAACCGCGATCAGCCTGGACACAGCGAAAATGAGTATGCTAGCATGGGCACCCAAATGGTGTCAGACTCACCCACTAGCACTTGGTATCATCTAAGGAAGGGTCTAGCGTTATGGGGACAAGTTTTCACGGCATTTGGACGCGTATCGCAGAAGTCGGTTCTGGGGGGCTTTATGAATTGGGGCCCCGATGTATTGAAATAAGGCAAAACGATTGGAGGGGTGTTCAATATGTCTGCAACCGCCTGCAACACACGTATTGAACATGTGTTGAACACATGCTGAAACATTCACGCATAAGGAATCGTTCAATACATGTGCAATATGTCTACAATCAGATGAATCATTCAACACGTTTGCAATATATGTGTTGAACACATATTGAAACATTCCCTCATGCAGAATATCTTTAATACATGTGCAATATGTCTACAATCAGAGTGAATTATGCAACACATGACTGCATGGGGTAAAGGGGTAAGACCCCCCTGCTGCTCACATATTGCATAATACTTACAATATGTCCGCAATACGTATCTGGTATATTACAGGTATATCAAATGTGTACAGAGGCACTACTATGCGTCATCACACTTTCTGCAGTACCACATTCCAGTGGGGATGTCGGTGAGCCCTGCGCATCGCACGTGCATAGCCTCTTTGCAGCCTGCCCTCTCACACAGAAGGAGCTCGCCACCGACTCTACACTTCCCGCATGTGTCAAAGTGACCATCACTACCTACGGGCCTATCAACGAGTGCAAGTTTCTCCATATTGCGGTCGCTCGTATCAAGTATCACCGCTGAATCCATGCAGGGGTGTTTGACTATCACTACTTGCGCTTGGACTTGATTGGCCAGTAGGTAGGGCTCTCGGTTGTCCATAGTGTACTTGGAGGTGTCCCATGGGTTGAAGGTGTAGTAAGCCTTGGACACCTTGTCCACGCCGAGGATGGAGTTCTTCAGCTTGAAGCTTGTGATCTGAGCTTCCGTGGGCACGGGTAGCCAATCACACTTTAAAAAAGTGTAGAGCACACCGCCAATGGTAACCCGCAGAATCGCGTTGATGATACCATACCTGCGCACGCAATGTTCAATGTTTTTGTAATATATGTACAACATATCCTTAGTATGTTGGGAACGTATTGCATATATGTTGCAGAGATATACGAAAAGGCAAAGAAGCATGCAAACTGGTGGTTAAGACAATCCGATTGGCTAATCGAAATCTGAACTATCCAAATCAATGCAAGAGTTAATATGTTTACAATTTTAGACAAGAAATTTCACTTTTGGGAAATCGAAAGAAAGTTGCCGCCCTTTGAAGCCTTGACCTATTCCGCGCATCGAAAAGGATAAAAAGCGATATTCATAAAAGTGAAATATTAGGAAATATACAAGCTGTGCATAAGTGCTTTTGAGCGTGATAGAGAATTCGCTTTTACGCTTTGACGCGAATTCAACTACTTCCGCGGATTAAGGGAAAGGTATGTTTCCGCTTTCCTCAAGCCAAGCCTCGCTTTCTTTTTGCTCCGCGCATCGGCCCAGGCCCAAACTTGTGAATATTCTAAGGAATCCGCGGATCAGCCGCCCTTTCCCCCTCAGCGCTCGGCCCGAAGCCCGAGGCCCGCGCATCGGCCTGCAGCTTCTGCCCGGGCAGCTCCACCGCGGATCAGCTGCCCTTTCCCCCTCAGCGCTCGGCCCGAAGCCCGAGGCCCGCGCATCGGCCCGCAGCTTCTGCCCGGGCAGCTCCACCGCGGATCAGTTGCCCTTTCCCCCTCAGCGCTCGGCCCGAAGCCCGAGGCCCGCGCATCGGCTCGCCCAAGAGCCTCAGCTTCTGCCCGGGCAGCTCCACCGCGGATGAGCTGCCCTTTCTCCCTCAGCGCTGCGCGGCCCGAAGCCCGAGGCCCGCGCATCGACCCGCAGCTTCTGCCCGGGCAGCTCCACCGCGGATGAGCTGCCCTTTCCCCCTCAGCGCTCGCTCGGCCCGAAGCCCGAGGCCGGCGCATCGGCTCGCCCAAGAGCCTCAGCTTCTGCCCGGGCAGCTCCACCGCGGATGAGCTGCCCTTTCCCCCTCAGCGCTCGCTCGGCCCGAAGCCCGAGGCCCGCGCATCGGCCCGCAGCTTCTGCCCGGGCAGCTCCACCGCGGATGAGCTGCCCTTTCCCCCTCCCACGTCCTCGCCTATGTTTTTCCCCGGCATACTTTTCCACAGACGATCAGGATTACACACAATTCCAAAATAGACGAAATAGGTATTGTAGGTTGCTCCTACAATAATGCAACGAGTGCTTTACACATCAGGTTTCCCCCATGTTCAGCAGTTCTGAAGTATGAAATCAAATCTAGAGTTTTAATTTTCGCGGTCTACGGACCTGGCAACTGGGCCACTTCCTTCGTCGCATCTATTTGCTGCGGGTTCACCACAGCGGCCTCCGATTTTCCTGTACTAGGCTCGACGCATTCCTTACGTCCGCAGCGAAATAGATATCTTTTCAGCCCGTTTGCGGCTTGACATTTCGGGTGGTATCTAGTCTCGCACACTTGGCATCGTGTCACGAAAGCTCCCTTTCACTTGAACAAAGAATCCCCTAAAGTTCCCTAAAATTTTCCTAAAGTTTTCCTAAAGTTTTCCTAAATATGACATTATGACACATACTTAAGTATATAAACTACTGTATGTAAACATTGGGTCCTGAAGTTGGGTAAATAGTGATTGGACAAGGTAAATGTATATATTCGTATAAATTAAGTTTTAGGGAAATGACATAATACAAACCACTTCCATATTTAGGAAATCTGACGCGCTGCTATTGGCTAGATATTTAGGAAAACCGAATATACTGCTATGTTATTGGTCCAATGTTTAGGAAATCATAGGCACGGCGCTTTGCTATTGGCTAGATATTTAGGAAAACCGAATATACTCCTATGTTATTGGTCCAATATTTAGGAAACCATAGGCACGGAGATCTGCTATTGGCTAGATATTTAGGAAACCCTAAAATACTGCTATGTTATTGGTCCAATATTTATGAAACCATATGCACGGTGCTCTGCTATTGGCTAGATGGATAGGAAAACAGAGTTTGCAACTATTTTATTGGTCCAATATTCAGGAAACCATAGGCACGGTGCTCTGCTATTGGCTAGATGGATTGGAGACCCTAATTTGCAGCTCTGCCATTGGTGCATACTGCATGAGAAACTCCTTCACGGGCTCCACGCACATGCTCCTCTACAACGATCAGGCAATTGTGCAATACGTCGGTGAAGTTTCGCTCAACTTACTAGATGGTGTTGGAAGCTGACCACGCTGGGCATGATAAGGTGAATCCGGCGGTCCCAGGCATTAGTAACTGCCCGTGCGTACTTGATGATAAAGGTGCATGACGTGGTAGTGTTGACTGCCAGGGAGATCAAGAAACATGGCTTTCGTGAGGATGGCGGCACATGGAACGATGAGATCTACACCGTTCCTTTTGTCCACCATCGTTACCCCTTGCTTTGCGTAGTACTCGTCTTCGACTTCTCTGTATGCAGCGACCCGTGCCAGGCGACACACCACCCGCTGTGTTGTAGAGTTCGTCACCAGATAGTATGCGAGAATTTTGCGTAAGGGTAGCCTGGTGGTAGACCTAGCTCGCCGAACCCACTGACGGTACGAGAGAGAGAGACGTGGTAGGAGATTCGCTTATGGGTTCGCATGTACTGGGAAGAATGCATCGCCTCTTTGTCTAGGGACATCCTGAGGTAGACCATGATTTCATAATCCCCAGGCATTACATGCGTGTAAGTTGACACCAGGCTATCAAGTTGCAGGCGCAGGTTGCATGGAAGAGTTGTGGGAGGTAGGTGCCTCCCTGCGCCCAGGAAATAGCAGGGCGCATCCTCATCTTCTGCCGCGGGATCCGTTGCACGGCTGACAGCGGTCTTGCCAAATAACTTCGCCGCGAAGGCATACAAGCTGCGAGATATACTACGGTGTATATATCCCAGAAATGCACAGAGCAGTCGGTGATAAAACTGTGAGATAGATAAAATCGATACAGTCTGTCCGAAACCTAAACCAGAAAGCCTAGGACAGTGACACCCGCTGTCGGGTCATCAGCTGTCACCTGTCACCTGACTACTGACTACTGTGGTGACTGTCAGCAGTCACGGTGCCTACTCCCGCACACCACCCAGCTGATACACTGCAGCTGGGGTGGCACAGTCCGAAGCACTAGGTAACAGATAGGGAGGCCTGTCCAATACTGGCAGGGCGGTCCCGCTAGGTAAGTCCACATAAAAATCCCGAAACAGTAAACAGATAACAAACAGCACAAGCTGGAAACATTGCTATGCGGGGGGCCTGTGCTCATACGGCCAGGGCTGTCCCTCTAATATGCTGCTAGGATGGGTGCTGCTATTCCGCAGGCACCACCTACACCTACAGCGGATAGGTATGCATTGCCTAGCCACTTTGAGAGTGGTCCATAGTCAGGAGTTCACTGTTAGAGCTCTTCAGAAGTAAACCAGAGTTGCAGATGGCGGTGTTGTCAAAGAATCCAGAAGCCAGAAACCAGTACCAGCATACCAAGAAGCCCAGAGACCAGATAGCAGCCAATCCCAGGGTCCAGAAGCAGTAAAACCAGTAGTGGGAAGTCCATAAAGCACCACCAGGGTGCAGTTGCCACGGCGGTGGCTCTCCGATGCCGCCCCGGACGGAACACCACCGACGGTGTGCTGGGGCATGCCGAAGCACATGCGAACTGGCCATGGAACATGTTGGTGATGGAGAAATCGTCCACCCCACCGCAAGCGGTGTGGCGGGCAAATGCCGTCGGTGCAAAGATGTTGCTGGTAAGAAAAGTTGGTTGATGCCGTGGTGCAATTCCTGCCGGCACTGCTGCAGCGGTGGGGATGTTCGCTGCGGAAAAGAGAATAGTGCAGAGAAGTGCCGCAGAAAAAAACATGCCTTTGCCGAATGGCGCCGCACCCACACCGCACCGTGAGAAAGAAATATGCGGTGCCGATGTGGTAACTGCTGGCTCAGCAATTGCAGGTGCCGTTGGTAATTCTACCAACGGAATGCTGTCCTCTTCGTCATCGTCGGGCAAGATCTCTGCGGCGGAAATGTTTTCCGTGGCGAAGTGCCCCATGTTGGTGGGGGCACCCACGAAAGCACCACCTTCCCCCGAGCCCGCAAGGACAAGGTCAGCAAACAACCGAGAGGTAGGGGGAAGAGGCGGACCAGCCGAAACCTGCTGAGTGGCGGTGACCGGGTAGATGTTCTTGTCGATCGTGGCAGCCGCTGCTGTGAAGGATTCCGTTATTGCAGCCGCAGGTACAAAAGAGCCCGCGTGGATCTCGGCGGTGGCCTCGACGTCACCAGCACAAACACCCTCATCGTAGTCCAGGAACACGTCCTCGGGATTCCCTCCCGCATCACCGCCGTCCACCACGGGCGGTTTACCGTGCGCGATGCAAAGAGAGTGGAATGCTTGTGCATCACGTGTATCATATGCGTGCTGAAACAGGTCAGCGAGTGCATCCTCGTGCAACTCTACGTGATGCATGGACTCCTGCTGTCGGTTCGGGCAGTCGGCCCTGTACTGTCGTTCCGCCGCGTGGCGGCACTTCGGGTGTCTGCAGATCGGCACAAATTTCTTCTTGTCCTTCTCGTATTGAAGCTTCGTCGATTGCGAATAGTTACCCCCCCGTCAACGGGATGCTTGGTGCCCATCCCCCTGCGCCAGGAGGGTTGCCCCCCACGCGACGGGCGCCGCTGCCACTCTTTTCCGTCGGAAGCGGAATCCCGCTTCTCCGACCGCGGGGTATATCCACGTCCCTGTTTGAGCTGCCGCACCTCCTTTCGCAGCGCGTCCAGGGCATCCAGGACGTCCGACATGCGTGACTCAACGTCGGACGAATGGCCCGAGTACGAGAGAGCAACAGGAGGGGAGGTGGCACCTTTGGCGGAATGCACCGCCATGACTCGCTGCTGGAGGGTGAGGAGGTCCACGGCCTGCCGCTGTTCGTAGTTGATGAATTCGTTCAAAACGGGCAGGTAGTATTCCTTGTCCAGGGCGGCCAAAAACAGGTCCTTCACCTCGCCAGTATCCCAGCGGGTTTTCCTCCCAGATTCTCGCAGAGCCGAGTTGAAGGCGGTAATGTTTTCGCCAGGGTCTTCGCCGGCCTTGAACTCGATGGACAGAAGCTGTTTGGCCGAAGTCATCGGCGGCCCATTGTCGTACAGACGCCGGACCACCTCCAGTAAAGCCCTCTTCCCATCATCTGGGAAGTGGGCGCCAGAAGACTCAAGCCAGTCGCCAGCGGGTGATTCCGGATTGACCAGATTCGCCAACGCAGAAAAAGAAAGACCATTTGCCTCAGCGCGTACTGGTAGGGTGGCATCTGCGAGGTCAAAGAGCGAAGAAAACCCCGAGTCCTCGTCAGGGCTCGTCATGAATACACTTGTAATCATGATTACTTTCATGATTAGACGTTTTTTGGTACTAATCAAGTCTTGATTAGACCCGACAGGGTACTAATCAAGTCTTGATTACACCCGACAGGGTACTAATCAAGTCTTGATTAGCCACGGCAGGGTACTAATCAAGTCGTGATTTTTTAATCATGACAAAAGTGGCGATGTGTGGCCTCTGACAGTCGAGAGACAGTCTGACGCGACGCGACGCGACGTGGCCGTCGGTCGGGTGACTAATATCACTTTGTCTATTTTGTGGCTTCGTTGCACATGAACGCAAGTTTGTTCAGGCTCCACAATCGCCCGTGCGTTCTCTCAGATTTCTAGGACAATTCGTCATGCATACTGTACTTAAGCACGCACACAGCGCAGAATGGGTCGGAGCAAGAAAAAAACCCGTTTCTAATACAGTAATCACTCACCTTTAAGAAAACCCGGCGATAAGAAACCAGCCAGCTTTTTTTTTGGGGGGGGTACCGAAGTTGTCGAGAAAAGCTGGCTGGTTTTTTTGAGCTATGGAATCCTCGAAAATAAGAAATATGGGTGCTGGCGCCGCAGGCGGAAAATTTTGAAAATGTCGCCTTTTTAAGTGTTTATCATTGGACTTTTAAGAGAATTGCTGGCTGATTGAAAGAAAATGCTTGCTAATTCTTACCGATTCCATAGGACGCTGGCGCTGGCGGGGGGTACGCAAGTTGGTGGAATTAGCTGGCTGACCCCAAATCTCCGGTTTTCTTAAAGGTGAGTGATTACTGTAGGCAACAAACGCTAGACATGAAGCAGTATCCGGCTTTGAAAAAGCCGCTTGAGCACATAGGGAAACATATTCAGATTCCGGGGTCCTTTTGGACGCTTGCTTCCGGGCGCATGTCAGATGTCTATTTTTTATGTACCATACGCGAGTTCTCGCTTTCGCAAAACTTTTCAGGCGAGGCAGCTCCTTCACAGGCTTTTCAATTGCAGGAGATGGGTCCGACTGGGACTGGCAGTCTTGAGGAAGGTTATGCTAGTGGCGAAATATTTTGGATTAAATATCCATTGCCATTTCTACAGTATTTCTATGCCACATTCCCTCTTTCTACTGAAGAGCAAGCACCGCTAGGAATATTAAATATCAGCCTGCTGTGAATAATGAAGCATACTGTATTAGTGTATTACCCGCTGCTGCATATCAAAATAGGATAATTACTATGATAATAAAATGCCGATTTTCTCCGAGCGCTGCCTCCCGACAGAGGGGGGTAAGTACTACATGGGCTCCGCAAGCTAGGCACACTCCGTACTTAAGCCCTCCCCCCCTCGCCCCCTACCTCTGTTATTTTCTCCTCCTTTTTCTCTTTCTTTTTTTCCATTTCCATTTCCATTTTCTTTTCTCTTTTCCCTTTTCTTTTTCCCACATTGCATCTCACCGCGTTATTACATCTCACCGCGTTATTACACCTCACCGTGCCTCCAAGCAATGAGCTAAAATTTGCCCCACTCAAATGAGCAAAGAATGACTAAATAAACCAACAACCGAAAATATCCGAAAATCATGATTAAACTAATCAAGTCTTGATTAGACCCGACAGGGTACTAATCAAGTCTTGATTAGCCACGGCAGGGTACTAATCAAGTCTTGATTAGCCACGGCAGGGTACTAATCAAGTCTTGATTAATCACAGGACCCCGCTAATCAAGTGTAATCATAGTATTCATGACGAGCCCTGGTCCTCGTTGACAAAGGCCAGCCGTAGTTCAGTAACCAGTCTCGCCCAGAGGTCGCCAGCCCGAACTTCCGTACCGCGAAATTTCATCCCCTTGTCGTTTACAACTTTCCTCAAAACGTACTTCGCGACGCTCGCGTCGAACAATTCACGCCGAAGCCGTCGACAGTTTTCCAGAAACGCTGCAGCCGCTGAATTCGCCGCTGGTGCAGCGCTAACTAGTGGCGTGGCCGGAGTGGGTGCATGCAACACTCCGGCCTCATCGAATATGCTAATAAGGGATCGCCGATGCGCCCCAGTAGTGCGTTGTCTAGTCGCTACCATTGTAACAGATTTCCAACAAAATGGCGGAGAGCAGGGTGAGCTAGGTAGGGCATGGGGTGTGAAAAACGGAATTGAATCGGCGGGCGTCTCCGCCATATAGCCGGGCGGAAGCTGGAAGTCGAAATTGGTCGTGTGGTGTAATTTATGGGCGGCCGCTCACAAGTCAGTGATGAAATCACCATTCCCAACGATACAGTACTGCAACTCGCGAAATACCAAGCCGTGGCCAATCGCCCGCTACGGCCGATACTACATGGGAAGCGTGTAGAGGGGGGCCATCCTTATTAAATACAACTGTATTCCTTAAGTACCTTCTGTATTTTGCCAGGATTTCCCAGTATTTCGGAACGCTTCCCATGTAGTGAGCACCTACGGTTATCTATGGCAGATCTGCATAAGTCGACACCGTAATCATTCTCCGAGAACGGTAATTGTTGCCAGAATAGATTTATATCATATATATTTGTGTTTTGACAACAATTACCGCTTTTCACCCGATCGATCACCAGAACTATAAATGTTGCCAGAATCAGAATATATTAGATATATTGGTGTTTTGTCAACATTTACCGCTTTTCACCCAGAACTATAAATGTTGCCACAATCAGAATATCTTACATATATTGGTGTTTTGACAACATTTACCGCTTTTTTTCTCTTCCGATATCTAAATGGCGACCCAGATATTCAACGCTGATTGTTTTGATATTTTACCGAACATTGATAATAATTCAATTGATTTAATTATTTTAGATTTGCCTTATAATCAAACTGCATGTAAATTTGATAATCAAATTATTGATTTAGATCGGTTATGGAAAGAACTGAAACGTATCGGTAAACCCCGAACTGCATATGTATTTTTTTGTACAACTCGATTTGGACATAAGTTAATATCCAGCAATGAAAGAATGTTCCAATATGATATTGTATGGCAGAAATCGATGAGTTCTGGATTCTATCATTGCAATCATCAACCACTCCGATCGCACGAAATGTTATACATATTCTATGATGAATTACCGACCTATAATCCACAAATGATTGACGGAATTCCTTACACAAGACAGCCTGGTCGACGCACTGAATTGTATACTGGTAACAGTCCAAGAATCAATACTATATCTAATGGGAAACGGTTTCCGAAATCTGTAATAAGTATTGCTAATGGTAATTACAAAAGTAAACACCCAACTGCCAAACCTTATGATATATTAGAATGGATTGTTAAAACTTATTCAAATGAAAATGATAATATACTGGACCCATTCATGGGCATCGGAACAACTGGCAAGGTATGCAAAGCTAATAATCGAAACTTTATTGGAATTGAAATTGATCAAAAATATTATCTAATAACTGTAATCTAATCGACAATAATACTTGACACAGGTAAGACATGTTGGTTGTTCATGACGGGGGTTTGGATTTCTAACTTTCAAATAGTACCGATGCTTCCGACACACGTATTCTTTTACATTCATAACAAATTCTATTGCACATACGATAACATAAACAACACTGTTCATTTTCTTCTTCCGGTAAATACCGATAAGACTCCTGCAAAATCAAACCTGAAAGCATTCAATATCATTGAATATTACTGAATGATTGTTTATTCAAATATTACCAATCCCTACCACATCTCAAATTATGTAGGCAGGGTTTACAATAAATCCTAAGACCTGACAGGGTAGACCCTTGACAGTTTTCACAGACACAGTAATTGCATTTGCAGCAAAACAAATGTTTAGCACAAGACATACAGTAAGGACTATATTCACAAATGTAACACTCATACACTTCTACATTCCATAGAAATGTCCTACAGCCTATACAACGAAATTCTGAGTCTTCATCATCCTCCTGTAACAATGAATAATTCAAAACAAATTTAATAGTATGGCTTAAGGGTTTTGTGACTGACTCCATCCCTGCTAACTTTGTGCATAAATGCATTCAATTCAATTCTAAGCTTCTTCACATGAGTTTTCAGAAGCTCTTTGAGAACAGGATCTTCCTGAAATTCTTGGAAAACCACATCAGGCTTCAATTTGGTTTTCCTTTGGGTATCCCTTGGCATCTTGTCTTTCCAAATCCTAAACCTGAAGACAGACAACATGATTTCAATCACCTGATTATCATAACCTTCCTCGTCACTGGGGTCTTCAGGCTCAGATTCCTCAGACTCCTCAGGCTTCTCAAATTTCTTAAATTCCTTGTTTTCTTCTTCCTGTCAATATTGTTCAAATTATCTTACTAACACAATGATAACAAGTAGCTGCCATAAGCTCTCTAGACATCCTAACCAAATGGTTCTTGCACACTCTTTTATTGCACCTGTTACATATTTCAATATGCAGGAAATCATTACAACCAGGAATATGACATCCAATCACTTTGACCATAATGCTATGACATCTTCTACACATTGAATCTGTTTCAATATATGGCTCAACCTGCAATGTCAATAAACCCAACTTGGGTCAACCTGCTTTCTCCTACAAAGCATACAACAAAGAGAAAGACCATTTGCATCGTATTTCATCTCGTCTCTCAACACAGTACGGAAGGTACCATGTGATAATGCCGATGGTTTCCCATCCCAATCATCAATTAGCTGGAAATGAGGATATCCAGGATACCCTAGCAAGCTATCATATGCCATTTTATTATCACCGGGATTAGTATGCAAGGCTGTATTCATAATTTCCCATTCCCTTTCAACTTCAGGAATAAACACTGAGAAATCCTGTATTGAACACACCACAAACTAATCTAAGAATAATTCTAATACAAATGCTGATATTATAAGAAGGCTGAATTATTACCTGCTCCTCATCATCATTATCATCATCATCGTCATCAGGATCCTCAGCATCATCAGCAGGATCCTCAGCATCATCATCAGGATTCTCAGAATCTGCAAAATACATTTACAATAATGAAAAAGTAAGTATTGGCTACTTGCTAATGAAACCCTTGGCTAAGAACTCTTTCTTACGGGCTATTTCAGACATAGCAACTTCAAAATCAGGTTTGACAGAGTTCTGATATTGCATGATATGCTTCTCAGCAAAAACTTTTGCCCTTATCCCCTTATTGTTACAGGTTCCTGTCTGATGAGGAAGAAAACCCCTGGACAGCTTCCTGATATCAGATCGGAGCTTCATGGGAGAGTTTTTGAGAGCTACAAGCTTCTTACCCTTCTCTTCAAGCCTCTTCTGCTTCTTGGCAACAGAACGGGTCACCTGCAATATTAATCAGACCGATAATATTCATCAGGAATGTTTACATAATAATCCTCCTCTGGGGTAGTGTACCCACAGTAAAGGTCCTGATAAAATTTATCCTCTAAATAGTACTCCCTTTCTATGCTACGATCACTATCTACAGAAAGTAATTCTGCATCTATATTCACTTTTCCAAATATGGCAAAACAAGCATCAGACCATAACATTTCTGTAGCATTACAACAATCTTTTCCTATGCAGTAAACACATCTAAACTTTGGACAACAAGCTACTGGACATGGAAAGGTTCCTTCAAGTAGATTACATACATTGCAGCAGGGTGCCTGAAAATGCACAAGTATTTGATAAGAATAGTTTACAAGAAGAATGGGAATTATAATGCAGATTTAATACCTTATCAGCAGGAGCAGGAGCAGCATCAGGATCGTCCAGTTCACTCATGGGCCTCTTGCCTTTCTCCTCAGGAGCAACTGCAAGCAACAAATTAAATGTCAATATTACTATTACTTGCTACAAATAATGTTTCTCTTAGGCTACACAACCTACCAGCCAGACAAAAAGACCAGTCATCATTGCAATGAGCTGGGCATAACAGAAAGCAGTGATCTCAACCTCATACTTGAGGAGGAACAAATTCAATTCTGCATTACCAATGCAAACAGCAAGCTTCCTGTGCACCTTGTCGTCACAATCGTTCCACCAACCAATAGCATCCACTCCGAGGTGAGTGAGATGGAAAATCACAGTGAAAATGATGGTCACAAACAGAACCCTGACAAGAATATGCTTATCCTTGGTCGACTGCTGAATAACAGCAGCTTTTCCCTCGGGCTGCAGGTTGGTATTGTCAAAGGCCCACTGCTGGGCAAGTTCAGCCTCCGACTCCTCAAAACTTACACCGTTACCGGATCCTTGCTTGCTTTTAAAGCCTGCATCAACTGCTTGATACCAACGGGTATATACACCAGCCTTCGGGCCACCCCGGATGGCATAAAGAAGCCTCTTACCACCCTGGCCACGAGGACTCTTCAGTGGACCGCCTTCGGAAGTGGGGTTCTCAGCAGCACCAGCACCAGCAAGAGTTGATTGTTTGGGAGCCATATCTGCACAGAAGAACAATATACATACAATAATACTATTATTTCATTATAAAACCAAATACATACTATTTATTTGAGTTGCTTTTTCAAGAGGTCACATTTTTCAGCAGCTCGATAGAAGCACTCTTTCCAGTGGTCTACTTCTGCTCTGAGCTCATTTTCTACAGCAGTTGGTGCAGGTACTTGGTGCTTGTAATATACACCAGGTAAGTAACCTACACTACAGTTATGTCCATATGCTATGCCGACACCACCATATCTAAAGTTCTTTTTGAAAACAGGCTTGACTGCTGCTGCTGGCTCTGTTGCAGATCCGGTTGCTGCAGACATAGAACGGGTCGTCACAGGCATATTTACCTGAAAGAAAAGTAAGGTGGAATAAGTCTTGAAAACCTGCAAACAAACAACAAACAGAACACAGTCACTCACCCGGATTTCTCTGAGTCAAACACCCAGTCGTCAGGCTTATCCTCGGGAAACTCCCTATAGTGGTTGTCATACCAACTTTTGGATAACTCCTCTGGCTCTGCCGGTTTCGGATCTGCTTTCTTTTTTTTTCTTTTCTGCTGCTGCTGCTTTTTTTTTTCTTCTTCTTCTGCTTCTGCTGCCAGTTGTTCCCTTCTTTTGTTAGCCATAACTGTGGCTTTTTCCAAGGGGGTCTCTTCAGTTACTGCTGCTAACTGTTTTCTCAAACTGTTTATTTCTTCCCCATATACACTCTCAGTGTTTATCAAAGTTTCCTGACTGTCTTCATATTTTTCCTGCAAACTTTTCAGTTCGGTTTCCAGTTCAGTAATCCGTTGGTCAGTTTCTGTTCTATCAGGGGACTTCACAACCCGGATCTTCCTGGCCGGTGCTTTTTTCAAAGCAGCTATTTCCTGGTTCAGTTGGTTAGTCAGTGTACAGTTTTCAAGGTTTGCAAGTGTCAACTGGTCAATATGGTCCTGTTTTTCAGAAAGTTCAGTCTCAGCGTGGAGAAGTTCAGCTTCACTATCAGAAAGGGAAGCTTTCAGTTCAGAGTTTTCAACAGTCAGTTCAGAGATCCGGGCTTCCAGTTCAGAGATCCGCGGTCAACTCTGCGGGGATTGGACTGAGCAGAAGGAACGGGGGTTTCTGGTACTGAAATAATAGGCTCAGAACTGGTACTGGCTGCTGGTGGTTTTGCGATGCGTTTTGGCTGGCGAGGTTTGGTGGTCACAGGAGAAGAACCCGGCGAATCGACAGTGAGTTTGGCAAAAGTTAAAGAAAGCTGAGCACGGTTTTCTGACTGTCCTGAGAAGAAGTCTGTCCGGGTCGCTTGCATACTGTCTAAAAACGCATCACACGTTTGACCTAACTTTACGAAGCCGACGTCACTGACACCTGCGTCAAACGCGTCTTCTTGATCCGCTGCTTTAACAGCGGCGAAACAAGGTACAATTACTTTTTTTTGTGTAAAGTGTCAACGATAGAACTATAAACTGCTGGCTCTTCCGAATCCTGTAACTTGTCGCACTGTTTAACGAACAACGCTGGAGCTCCTTCTATCGCTAATACTTTCTCGCAGGTATCGAGAAGGTGCGAATCCACGAAACAAAAAACTCCGCTGTATGCACACTTATTGTCGCAACGCACATACATATTATTTTCATACTTCAACGCGACACAGCGAGCGATGCCGACTTTGGCTTTTTTTGAACGGTTCAAAAACGTAGGCGTTTGACGCAACGGATCCCAGATAGCACCTGCACTGTTAGGCTTGCGAGAAGTAACGACAAGGGGAGGAGATTCGTCCATGTTTTTACCTTTAAGAAGGTTGAAGAAGCTTTTGAAAACTCTGCTGTACTGCTGACGGCGGAAACTTTTGAGAAAAGTAATTAAACTTCTTCCGCCGCCATTGTTATTGCAAACGTCATCACAGCGACCACCACTTCGACCCCGATTTGACCGACGCTTTAACCGACGCTTT
Source organism: Cymbomonas tetramitiformis (assembly GCA_001247695.2). Classification (NCBI taxonomy): domain Eukaryota; kingdom Viridiplantae; phylum Chlorophyta; class Pyramimonadophyceae; order Pyramimonadales; family Pyramimonadaceae; genus Cymbomonas; species Cymbomonas tetramitiformis. The sequence continues at coordinate 15,543 of LGRX02034706.1, forward strand.
TGGACACTTGATCTGGTGACCGCCACGTTACCGTCTTGATCGAAATGAAAAATGTACTGCGTACTGATACTGTAGTGTCATCATGATCGTAAATTGAAAACTGTTTTTCGCTAAGTATTTCCCTGGGAATAGAGATAGAGAAAATTAAAAAGAACTTTTACGAGTTATTTTCTTTGTTTTCATTTAAGAAATAAATATAAGTATATATATTAAGATGGCTCTGACTGAGGCACAACTTAAAGCTCAAAGGAAGTATAGAGAGACTCATGTTGAAGAAACGAAGGCTTTGAACCGTAAGCATCAAAAAACATGGTACGAAAATCACAAAGAATTGCATCGAGAAAAAATGAGGGAATATCAACGATGTCGTCGAGCTGTTAAAAAGCGTGATTGTTGCCAAATTGAATTATATTATATATATTAGTGATTTGGCAACATTTACGCTTATTCTTATAAACATATTTAAAGAATATTATGTATATATAAGTATATATGGATTTCGCAAACATTGATAAGAGTAAGCATGCTATTGTTAATTATCTCGGTCTCAAATGGATCAAGAATATTTCCAAAACGTATGGGGCTCAAGATTATGTCTTGTCTACCATAAAGAATGAAGAAATTTCAATAAAAGCTGAAAATCCAAATCATCAATCATCTCTTTGGACAAAAGTAAATGATCGAGAATTGTTGAAATTGATACAAAGTAATCATGGTATCTATGAAGTTATACAATCTCATGTGAAAAGAAAGGTATTTTTTGATATAGATGGAAAGGAAGAAATAGATCTAAACGTGTTGAAAACAATCATTCTTGAGAAATTCCCAAATGCCAATTTGCAAATTAGTGGTTCTATTCTTCCGAAAAAAGGAATACCAAATTGGTCATACCATATCGTCTTATCAAATTACTACTTCAAGAACTTGAATGATATGGCACCGTTTAGAACATGGACATCAGATATCAAACATGTCGATAGTTCTATTTACACATCAAATAGAAACTTCAAATGTATCAATCAAAGTAAACCTAATGAATTAAGAATTCAAGAATATATAGAAGGTAGTCCGATCTTAACCAAGCATTGTGTATTGATAGATTTCGATGAAGATAGTATCGATGCAAGCACATTGGAATGTGAATTTCAAGATAATGATCACTTGGAGAAACAACATTCTAATATTGATTTGAGTACGATAGTTGGTTTTCAATTGGAAATACCAAAGGATTTCGATTGGTACACGACATCTTATCCACAAATTCTAGCTATGATACCAAACAAATCGAGAGGTCAAGAACATGAATTGCATCATACTATCACATGGGTGATAATGCTTTGGTCATATCATAGTAATATATCAATGGAACAATTTTTGAAATGGTATCTCAAAAGGATGACGATAGAAAGCGACTTGAAAGGTACGAAGACTATTGGAATAGAGCAAACGATTCCTTTAATCCCGGTGATAACTTTATCAAGAATTTACGTATACGATTCTATCCAAAGTTGTTTGAATATGATCGAAATTGTGTGAACTTTATTGACAATTGTAATGTAGAAACAAACATATATATGAATGATGAAAGATATCTATCTTGCGAAGACATTCATCAAGCATTGGAACAATCGTCAATCATTTACCTTACATCGTACATGGGGGTTGGCAAGACTAAAGCGACTATCAACTATCTTGATAAATATGAAAAACGATCGAGTATCATGTGGTATAGTCCAAGAATATCCTATGCCAACAACGTTACATCTCGATTGGATCATTTGGGATTCAAAAATTACAAATCATTCAAACCTAAAGACCCGGCTATTACCAAGAAAAAACGATTGACCATGTCCATGGAAAGTCAATACAAGGTCATCGATCCATTTGATGAAAAAGAGAAATCATTTGATATCATAATCTTGGATGAACTTGAAACTTTTAAGAAGGTATGGATAAATGACACAACACACCATAAGCATCTTCCCGAAAACTGGCGAGTGTTTCTTCAATTGATGAGAAATGCAAAGAAGATCATCATAATGGATGCCTTTCCTCATAAAGCTATGATAGAATGGCTCGCCTTATTGCGACCTTAAAGATTGCTAACACTTGGTAATGATCATATTCCGATACCTCAACAAGTGATCAAGTACGATAACAAAGATGTATGGAGGCAATCTCTGATCGATGAATTAAACAATGGATATAACACCATTCTCTTTTATCCATACAAAACAGATTTCAAAAAAGGGAAAGGGATCTATTGCTATGGCATGGATACATTCAAGGATATCATTTTACAAGAGACCAACTTGGAAAAAATGATATCATGTGCTATCATGCTATGAGCGATGACAACGATAAACAAACGACCTGTGATGTGGATACCGTTTGGTCGACAAAACGATTAATCATTAGCAATGTATCGATAACCGTCGGTGTCAATTATGAACGATTGCATTTTCACAAGAAGTTTGCCTTTCTCGATCCAAATACCGTAGAACCGAGAGACTTTTTTCAAAACCTGGGAAGGGTAAGACAATATCATACCAATGAATTACATCTATTCTATAAGAAGTATGAAAAGATAAAAGGATTTACAATGCCACACAATGCACCCGATTGTCCAATCTACCGAGAATTAGGATTGATATATCAAGAGGAATACTTCGCAAGAAACGACTCAGTGTATAGTTACTTTTTTGATAAGTGTGGCTACATCAATTTTGAAATGTACAATGGATCAAACGAAATCGTTTTTAATAAATTGAACCAGTTCAATGCCACGGCGTATTTTGCATATGGAAACATAGAAAATACCGATATTGTAGATATACATGAAAAGCTTAAACCATTAGTATATAAAAATCAGTCATCAATGACCGATAAGCTTCAAATAGCCAAGTATCATTTTCAAAATCAATTCGAAGAAGACATACCAGAACATTTTGTTAAGGATTTATGGAATAGAAAATTGATCAATTTTGTTCGAAAATTTAAAATGTTCTATCAAAACGAAGATCATATACTTTGGAGTTTGTTCGAACAAAACGGAGCAAGCGATACCTTGTAGCTACCAAACAATCCATGTTGGAACATAGACATTGAAAAATTCAAAGACTTTTTTATGATAAGCTTCACGGGTACAAAGATATACCCAAGTGTTATTTGTAAAGCATTGAATGTGTGCCAGGGGCACGACGACAGATGCTCGGAGATATGTTTTTGATTGAACGTGCAAAGGTACACAATTCGGATTTTTATAATATACTGGATCAGGGCCAGATTGAGGTACAAACGATAATTCGGTTCCGAGTTCTGAAGGCTAAACACTTCTCAAGTGCCCTACTTATTCACTCGTCACTCAGGTTGCAGGGTCAACCACTCGAGAGCCGATGTCACACTTCGGCTCAACGTTCAGTTCTCGATCCGATCTCATTTCTAATTCCGATTCGTCATTCTCGATTCAGATGTTATGCCGACAGGCTGACACGATGACTGCCCCACAGTACTGTCATACTACTGTACTGTCATACTGTCATACTGTCATAGCGTCATACTGTCATACTGTCATAACCTTAATATCTGATATTCGATTTCATTGTCTTTTCAACCCCGATGTGAATCTGACCATTCTTCGAGGGTCTGACTGAGTTCCACGATGACACCCCCCACAGTACTGTCATACTACTATAGTGTCATACTGTCATACTGTCATAGTGTCATAGTGTCATACTGTCATACCCCGGACATCTGGTATTCATTCTCATCGTGATTTCAAGCCCAATCTCACTGTCATCGTGCCAATCCCAGATTACCCCCGATGACACACATACGGACGCATAGACATATCGGCTCACGCTGTGCCTCCGGGCACAACTCTCCCCCCCTTAGGAGTGGTCTACCTCCTGGGATCACTCCGCTAAGGTACCCATCTAAGTTCCAGTTCTTAGGTTCTCTGGTTCCTTGCTGTTTCCAGTTCTTAGGTTCTCTGGTTCCTCTTCGAGCATAGTTCGCCTGCCGCTACCAGGGCACCACTTTCAAGAAGAAGGGTGCCACTTGGAATCTAAAGCGGGTCTTCAGTGTCGCGGAGGCGTAAATGTCGGAAAAGTTGTCGTAGCAGGAGTGCTGGCACGGGGTATACACTCGCAGATCGACCTGCTCCAGTCTGCTGCGGGTGAGGTCCAAGCTGAGCAGTCTCTGGGTGAGCACCGGTTGCCCATCTGCACGCACACGGTGTTGAAGTAGTACAGCGTAGCAGGGGCGAGGGTGGTGCCGAGTTCGTCCATATGCAGGTGGGTTTCATGTACTGCGTACCATACATGCAGTAGGTACACACCAGCGGTGGGGGAAGTTGGCGCATCATAGGGCGAAGCCGCAGCGCGTTAGGGAAGCGACCTCTGGGGTTTTCCATGAACCAATATTTTGGCTCTAGGTAGTCAATGATCTGCAATGCTCGTCGTACGATTTTGTCAGCCTGGGGAAGGTCAGGGGGTCCACCAGTGGTGCGCGCTTGACTGTACTGCCTGCAGGGGGGACTTGCCCAAATGACATCGAAGAATCCAGGCGGGTATTGCTTGTAGTCCCATTGCAGGATGTCACACACATGAGTGGGTTGCCAGATATGCCCGGAGTCGAGGGTCACCACTGAGGCGGAGGGGAAGCAATTTAGGAATTCCCTCTCTACTGAGCCAGTACCGCTGAAGAGTACGAGAATCCTGGGCGTGCGGGTTGTCTTTGCCTGTATTGCCAGCAGCTCTGTCACCAGTGCCAACGACCCATCTTCCACGCGCTCCTGGCGTTCCCACGGCAGGGGGATATCATCTTCCATCTGTTCGAGCTGGTCCAGTTCGTCGCAGGGATTGGTGATGAGGTGGGCCAGTGTCATTCCGGCTTGAGCGGAGTGGCGGCCACGCTGCTCGCGTCGCCGAGTGGCTTCGTCGCGAACTTGCGCTTCCATGTGCAGTCTCGCTTGCTCGAATTCACGAAGTTGTTGAAGTGGACTTCCGCGTTCAAGTTTGTCACGCGTCCTCCATTGGTCGTGAGCTTTGGAGTAGCCAGTCCAGCGAACCTTCCACTCTTCCACCTCCTTTCCTCGAACAGACCGCACTCGACGTGCGAGGATACGCTCAACGTGTGCTTCCTTCTGACCGTCTACTACCACCTCTTCAGGTACTGCTAGGTGATCGCGTGCGGCAAAAGCATCTTGACCGCTGGTGTACGGTTTGAGGCGATGTTGAGCGAACACGTCGTGAATCCGCCAGTGAGGAGGGAGGCGTAGGCGGTAGGCTACTGGAGCTCCTCTGTCGGCTTCGGGCATGGTCATCTGTATATCGCTGAAGAAGCGTTCGGTCACAGGAACCGGTCCATGCCAGCGCTTGGTCAGTTTCCTACAGATGGAGCGATCCATCACCTTCTCCGTAAGGTGTTTCGCCTCTATCCAGACCAGATCTCCAACAGCATACTCCCGCTGCCCGTGTCTGCGATCAAACTGTTCGCGCTGTCGCTGTTGAGCCAGCTCCAACCGCTGCCTGGCGTCCCGCAGCTGCGACGAAAATTTCACAGCCACTTCGTGTGCGGTGCCTACTCCCCCAGTTCGTCGTCCAGCGGTGGACTGCGCGGCCTCCAGGAAAAGATCCAACTGCGACAGCGGCGAGAACCCGAACACTAGTTCAAACGGCGTGAAGCCAGTAGATTCACTCCTGGAGTCATTGATCGCGAACTCCACGTTAGTGGTGAACAGATCCCAGTCCTCCACATTGGCGTCAACAAAGGACCTGAGCATGTCCTCAATAACTCTGTTGCTGTGTTCTGCCTGGCCGTCAGACCGAGGGTTGTACGGCGTGGTACGAGCCACCTTCACACCCATCAGTCTCATGAGTTCCTGCCAGAAAGCATCTTGAAACCGCGGGTCACGATCAGAGACAATCTTCATAGGCGCGCCATGTAAGCGCCACACTGAGTCGAAGTAGATTCTGGCCACCACAGCTGCGGAGCTGTCGCCAAAGTTCATCGGTACAACGTGGACCATCTTCGTCAGCTTGCAGGTGAAGGCCACGAAAGCATCATTGCCCCTCTCCGATACCGGCAGGCCGGTGACGAAGTCCACCGCGACATCCTGCCATGGCCTGTTCGGGATGCTGTGAGGGTTTAGCAACCCATCCGGGTAAGTTCCCCGCGGTCTCACTGATTGGCACACTGCGCAGGATGTAACCCAGGTGCCCACATCTTCCGCGGCACCACGCCAATAGAAGCGTCGCAGCACCCTCTCCAGAGTCTTGTCTCGCCCAGTATGGCCTGAGGACAATGACTCATGAGCATGGCGAATCACTACTTCTCGAAGTGGAGAGTCCTCCCCCAGCACCAGCTGATATCTCCCTGCTGCGGTCCTCCAAACCACTTCACCCACCAGCCTGAAGTCCTGTAGGCATTGGTGTGGTGCCGCTTTCACTTTCTCTCGCAGCGAACGGAGTGTCCCCTCTCGGGTGTACTCCGCTTTCAACGCACGCAGGAACTTTGAGTCCGACTGCTGGGAGGTTGCGTCTCTGAAAGCTGCTGCCTCACCTGTCCTTATTACAGCGGGGGCCGTTCGCGGGTGCCTCACGCGTGCTGGCTGTGGTTTGGCGGAAGGGGCGTGTACTATCAGAACTGGCCAACGAAGGTCGAAGGCCTTCCCATCTGGGTTCTCGAAGAACTGATTGGGCTCGCCCTTATCATCGTGAGTAGGGATGACCTCCACAATCTGCATATTGGCCTTTCTGAAAAGTTTGCGCCACGCGGGGAGCTTGGACTGGTGATCTGGTAGAACGAAGACTGCTGAGGTGTTTTCTGGGTCTGCCTTCCATTCTGCGATATACTTGTTCAAGATCGCCTCCACTGTAATGTGCTTGGAGTTATATGGAGGGTTACACCAAACCCGAAGGCCCCTCCATTTCTCTGAAAGGCAGTCTGTCCAGAACCTATCCGCCTGTCTGTTGCGGCCGCCAAAGTCACAACAGGCGTCCACATCGAAGGGTCCAAACTTCTCGGCGTACTTCGAGGAGTACTCTGCTCGGACACGCCAATTCTGTGAGTCTTCGGGGGGAGTCTGCCGTTTCTGCGGGTGAAGGGCCGGGGATGGAGCTGACTTCTGGGGCGCCTGCTGCGGGGGTGGTGAACTCTGCACCTTCTCAGTGGGCGCCTCCGATGCGTCAGCTCGTGATGGCGTTCGCGTCTTCGGTGACGCCAATTGTGGAGGCGCTGGGGTCGTAGGGGCTCTTCCAGCACGTGACATGCTCCTCGTTATCCTTATCTGAGGTGGAGCTCTGTCAGGGGTTTGGTGTGGAGCTTCTGTCGGCTTCGCGCTATCAGCTTCAGGCCAGTCAGGCATGTCGAAGTCGAGGTGATCCTCCTTCATTCCCTTATAGAGCTTCGGATTAACGAGAGCGATGGTCTCCCCCATGTCCATGGCCTGTTCCGCCACGGAGAGGGTCTCCACTGCTGAGAGCCAACAGTCAACCGTCTGAGCCCAGTGGGGGTGAGCTGCGGGTGGTGAGCTGGAGAAGCATTCAGACTCCAGCGTTGCCAGAGGGTCTTTCGGTAGGTCTGAGGTGGGGTCGATCACTCCTGCCTCCTTTAACCCCTCGCGAACGTCCTTGTCTTTGAAGTCGGGTCTTCTGGACAGGGCGTCTGGTACCAGCAACAGCGCTCCCTTGATATACTCCATTCTCGGGACTCCCACCTCTACCAGATCCATGTACCAGCGCGCCTGTCTGCGGCTAAGCTCTCTGCCAGGTTCCATCAACCATTCAAGGGGGCGGTGATCACCCTGGATGCGGAAGTTGGTGAAGATGAGGTAATGCCGCCAGGTGACGGTGGTACAGTGGTGTAGAGCACCTAGCTCACGCTCGCCGGTGTGGTAATTCTGCTCGGCGGCTGAGAACTGGCGGCTCTCGTATGCTATCACGCGCAGCCCAAGACCATCTCCATTGTCTTGCATAAGTACTCCCCCAAGAGCGATGCCGCTAGCATCCGTCTGCACCACGAAAGGCGCTGTGCCGTCTGCGGCACCCTTAATGTTGGGCAAGGCGAGCACTGGCGCTGATGTGAGGGCCTTCTTCAGCTCCTCGAAGGCCCACTGCTGCATGGGACCCCACTCCCAGGGTACGTCCGACTTGGTCAACCGGGTGAGGGGCTGAGCGATCTCGGAGAAGCAGTGGATGAACCTGCGGTAATACCCCGCTAGGCCCAAGAACTGCCTGACGTGGGTAACCGTCTCCAGCTCGGGCCAGTCCCTCACTGCAGCCACCTTGTCGTGTTGGGGTCTGCAGCCATCTGCGGAGATACAGTGGCCAAGGAACCGTAAGGATTTCTTCAACAGTTGGCACTTGGATCTCTTGAGGAAGACGCCCTTCTCCCTGCATGTCAGGAGCAGTTGTTTGACGTGCTCGTAGTGCTCTGCAGCGGTGTTGCTGAAGACGACCACATCGTCGATGAAGATCCGGACAAATGGGAGATGGCCCAAGGCCCGCTGCATCCGTCGCTGGTACTGAGATGGTGAATTCTGCAGCCCCTGTGGCATGACCAACCACTCATATGACCCCATCTGGGTGGTGAAGGCGGTCTTCTCAACATCTCCTGGTGCCATCGGTACTTGCCAGAAGCCATCCACCGCGTCGAACGAAGAGAAGAACTTCGCACCCTGCATCTCGTCGAACATCATCTGGATGTCTGGGAGAGGATACTTGTCCTTAACTGTCTGGCGGTTGAGGAGCCGGTAATCGATCACCAGTCGCAGCTCCTTGGGGTTCCCGGGTTTAGGGACCATCAAACAGGGAGCTGCATAAGGGCTGGAAGAGGGTCGGATGTAGCCCTTGGACATCAGAGTCTCCACGCGTTCTCGAAGTTGGCGGAGTTCCTCTGCGGACTTCTTGTAGATGCGCTGGCAGGGAGGTCCCTTCTTGCTCAGCTCAGGGTCCAGGTTAATGTTGGCTTCATCTTGGGGGTCATGTCTGAGTCCATCGATGTTCGGTAGAGCAGTCGTCATCTCCCTCTTGTACTCCTCACCCCAGAAGTCCTGAAACTTGAGGGTCCACTCAGGGCTCACTTCTGCATCTTCAGTATCCGCAGCGGGTTCGGCGTTCTCAGAGTCGATAGCCGTGGCTGCAAAGGCAGAAGCAGTATCGTCGGGGGACTTCTCGGCCACCATGAGCCAGGCGGGCTGGATCTCCGGGTCGTCATTGCCGCGTAGCTTCTGCGTCTCCGCATACACCAGGTACTTCTTCAGCTGGGCAGGGGTCAGGAACACCTCATCCACCAATCCCGCGCAGGCCGTGCCCTTCGGAGACCTGTCCCCAGATGCTTTCCCAGGAGAACAGCCTGTGATGGTGACGCGGTCCCCAATCTTGCCACCGCGGGACTTCCTGAGGAAAGAGACGGAGCCATTCCCTTCATAGCCCAGAGTGACAGGAGAGTGACTGCGCAGCCACCTTCCGCCGAGGATAACATCCACCTGTATGCCCAGCGGCAGGATCCGGAGGGCAAGGGCGTTCTCCGTATAGGTGCCCGTGGTGGTGTGCGTGTTGAACTTGGCGTACGCGGTGGCGCCAGTGATCTTCACAGATCCATCCGCCAGAGTGACTCGCATCTCGGAACCGGCTCGTGTTGTGAGGCCACATCGCTTAGCGCTCTGCTCCGAGATGAAGTTGTCAGAGGCCCCCGAGTCAATCAACACCTTGACCGTGTGCCCTCTGAGGGTTGCGTAGAATACCAGTAGTAGCGGTCCTTCTTCGTCATGTGCCGCTGCGAGGGTACCCTCGATGTCGGTCTTCCACTGAACTCCCCCATCTGTGCGTATGCTTTTGCACTTGAGGTTGGGGAGGAGGTTGTCCGAGGCCTCGCGGCATTCTTCCAGCGTTTGCCTACACGCGGCGTAGAACTCCTCATCCAGCAAATCGACATCTTCAGGCGGATGACTGACGAGGTTGTCTGCACTCGCCGTCAGCAGGGTGCCCGCTGAGGTGCATTCGCTCGAGGTGGGGCTGACATGAGTGGTGTCGCGGGTGGTAGGGCTCACATGGGTGGTGTCACTGGTAGTAGGGCTCACATGTGTAGTGCCACTGGTGGTAGGGCTAACATGGGTAGTGCCGCTTACTGAGGGGCTCACGTGGGTAGCGACACTATCGGTGAGACTGCCATGGGTGAGAGGATCCTCGTCATGCTGAGGGCTGCCAGCAGGGGAGTTATGGGCGAGCTGGTGGGAGCTCTGGTGGGCAGTTCTCGTCTGAGGGGTCCCAGCTGCTGCCATCTGCTGGGTGAAGCAGAGCGAGTTGACCGAGGACTCCTCTTCCATCACCTCAGGGTCTTCAGCGATGGGATGGCTGTCGAGACAGGGTGGCGCTTCATCCGCTTCATGCGTTTTGACGGTGGTCATCTGCTGGGTGAAGCAAAGCGAACTGGGTGCGGAGGTCTCCTCCGCCTCTGAGCAGTAGGATGAACCTTCGGGGTTTCCTCCCGGAGTGGCTGGCGCGTTATCATGGTGCGAAGATGTGGTCTCTGCTGTGGGCTCGGCCAGTGAGGATGATGGAGGGGATGCTCCCAAGGGGCTGGGACCCAGCTTCCTCATCTTGTACTGGTGTACTGCGTGCAGGCTGCACCAGGCACCAGGTAAACCCACATCTCCCGCTGTCCCCGGTATCGTGCCCACTTCAGTGTCCAGGGTGCAGAGGGATGTCGAAGACCTCGCTGCCGCTCTTCGTGCGCCCTCCTTTTCCCACAGCCTGCTACCTGGGGAAGAGTCTGGACTCGAAGTGGCGATTGCCTTTTGCTGCTCGGCAGGCGACAGCTCCCTCCAAGCCGCGTAGAGGTCGTGGGAGCTGGTGTTAGAGGATTCGGGGGCTTGCTGGCGACCGTCATGTGAAAGGAGGTGCCACAATGCTATGCGCTGATGGCCTTCCTTGCGATCTTGAGGTTCGCGGGCAATGCGTATCCTCTCTGCCAGCTGGTTGGCGCGGTTCACGCGCTCCCTTGGCGATCGACTCCCAGAGTGTACGCGGCTGCGGACGCGCTCCGACATTTTATCCACCAGGTCCTTGGCAGCCTCCGGGGACTTGCGCAGAGCTCTGCGGACCTTCTGCATGGCGACTTCGAGGGGGAGGGAGTACAGATCCCTCTTCCAGTGCCACGCAGTTAGCCTTTTCCGTGGGTCCGCGAGGTTGGACTGATAAATGGGCAGCGGTAGGACAACACGCGGTCGGGGGCGAAGATCACGGGGCTCTCCGCGGTTGTTGCCCATAATAGGGGGTCTGTGTTGGGGAACTCGCCGTCCCCTCCGACCCTCGATCCTCGCTTGTGTATAAGCGGGGCCGTCATCAAGAGGCAGCGACGGCTCATCGAAGGGGGTGCTTCCTGCGAGAGGGTGGCTGGACAAGTCATCCCTCGGTGGCGATGGGGCACCAGCTGAGCGGTAGGTGCGTCGCAAGCGGGTCCCAGAGGTGAAGGCCACACTCTTGGGGTGGGGACGTTGGCCCCAAGGGTCTCTGCGTCCTCGGGCGCGTCGGGGTTCCACTGGTTCTGACCGCTTCTCCAGGGCGGAGAGGGTCTGATCATCAGGGCAAGACCTCACTTCCCCGAAGGGCAGGGGCTGGGGCTGGCCGCCGGCCAGTCATTCGTCGCTCTCCACCAGGGGAAGGCCGTCACCCTCCACAAGCTCGATGCCCGCAAGGGCCGCCAGAGTCTGATAGCTCTGCTCGTCCTCACAGGTAGCGAGAGCCAGGACCTCCTCGGAGAACTCTTCTGGGACGCCATCCACCGAGGAGATGTCCTCCTGCTGCTCGATGGCCCAGACGACGGCGGCCACATACCCAGGGGAGTTCGCCAGTCGGGCGGGTGCATTGGCCCTCCACTCCTTGAGCTTAGCCTCGTCCGTACAGTTACGGACGATGTGTTCCGCAGAGCCACAGGCGAAGCACCGGCGGACTTTCGGAGCATCAGGGCGGGAGAGGTCAGGTGGTGGTGGCAAGGGAGTCACTGCCGCGGCGACGGTGGTGGCAGGCCCGTTCTCCAGCATGGCAAGGGCTGGGCGGTTCGAAGAGGGGGTACGCCTGTAGAAGGGGGTGCGAGGTAGTGGGTTAGCGAAAGAAACGGCACGGGGAGGACGGTCTTGAGAGCGTCTCTGGGCCGCCTCCGTGTCAATGTCGCTCTCCACCTCCTCAGCAACTTCCCGAATCTTCAACAAGGCGTTGTGGGTGCCTGGGATGTCGTCAGAGACGGCCTTCCTCTCCCACTCTTCTGGTTTGGAGACATCCAAGTGGATGGCTCTCAGGCGCCGCATCACCTTGGGTGCATATTTCAGCCCCCGGCGGTACGTAGAGAGCATCGACAAGTTGGTCATCTCCACACAATTTGGGACTCTGCCGGCCAAGAAGTTGACGGAGGCCATGCGGGTTTCCAGTCGCGAGAAATACTCCGCCGCGGTCTCGCTCACCGCCTGCTTCAGGGCAATGGCCTCGCCGTGTGCGTTCTCCAGGTAGGCCTGCGTCAGAGAGCACACCGCCAGATCGCTGAAGAACACATCCAGGTCCCCGTAGCGTTGGTGCCAAGCTTGCTCGGACCCAAAGGTCCCCGCCGCGCGCTCCAAGAACTTCCTCTGCTGATCTTGAAGAGTGTGCTCCTTGAAGCTCCAAAGAAGACTTGACACACTCGCCTGGTACTCTGATACTGATGGCGTACAACTGGGAGTGGTCAGTGCTTCGATCACGATGGCCTCCTGGAATACCTTCCGCACCATGTGGGAGTAGTGCTCCAGCTGCGTCAGGAGGCCCTCCTTGTCAGCCGATTTTGTGTCGGACGCGGAGCGGGGGAACCTGGTGACGCTCTTGACCAGCTTTAGCACCATCTCTTTTGTCTTGTGCTCCAGGCGGACCTCGTCTGGAGATGCTCGCAGGTTAGTGCCCTGCGGCAGACGGACGATGCCTGGAACAAAGGGGGTGGCGCTGGGAGAGAGCACGGGGTTTGCGGCGGCGGCATGGGGAAAACGGGCAGGGAGTGGTGGTCTCGGGGCATGCGCGGGCGGAGGCGCAGGTGCGGGATTTGTGGGGACTGCGGTCGGAGTGGGCGGTAATGCAGGGGCTGGCGGTGGTGCGGGGAGTGGAAGAGGTGTATGGAAGGGCAGGGGTGTGGATGGTTGTGCGGCCACCACGCTCATGCTCCGGTACCAATCGGAGTTGCTGACCTCCGACCACGCGGCGAGCCCGTCCTGATCGAAGTTCTGCATCTCCGACTCCCGCGCAGTAGCAGGGATCCACTCCCATACTGGCTGTCCCATGCTGGTACGGACCGCACATTGGCCGCGGCTGGGTCCCCCATTGCCATATCCATGACCTCGCGGTCGACCATAAGGACCCAGGTCTCCACACGAGGGTTGGTAAGGGGTAGGGGTGCATGGTGTAGCCGGCCCCCCATGCGCGCATATGCAGTCAGCGGCGCACCCAGCAGGTGCATGATCCTGAACAAGATGGCGTCGCCCTGCACCCCAGCCCGGCGGCGTTCGTCCCATGGTAGGGAGACGGTTGCCGCGCCTCGCACCCCAGCTGACTGATGCACCCACAATGACCCACCATCGTGGGTGACGAAGAGGGCTCTGACCTCTGGGTACTGAGGGTAGGAGGGCTCTGGTGCGGGATCGTCAGGGGGATCCTGAGGAGGATCACTAGGGGGGCCTGGTGGCGAGTCGCTTGAACTGGAGTCTCTGGGCTCTGAGTCGGGATTGCCACCACCGTGCACCACCGTCTCCATCGACTGTCGCCGGCGGGCCACCATCATGTTATGGGGATTTGGCCGGCCCTGAGTGGGAGGTTCGGCGGGAGCGGTCTCAGCGGCGGTCTGAGGCACAGGAGGGGTTACGCTGGCGGCAGCGTCTGCCTCGTGTAGATGGTCCGCCGTCGGGCCCTGTGCGCTGCCCTGAGGGTCGCCTGGTGGTGAGACTCCTGCCGATGTCGTCGCACCAGGCAGCGCGAGTCCTCTCGAGAGCACCGCGGAGATGTCCAGGGCCTGTACTGCCGCTAGGACTTCTCTGCGAATGTGTCCACTTCGGCTGCTCGCGTCCGAGTCAGAGCCGGACCTGTGGGCGGCCCTCCGCCTGCGCTCAGCTCGTGCCTGCGTGCTTCGGCTGCCTCTGGTCCCCGTGCTGGTGCGGCTGATGTCCGTGCCAGAGTCGGGGTCAGAGTGATCAGGTGCGTGGCTTGGACCTGGGAGATGCTTGCCATGTGTCGCAGGGCCCGAAGATGCCCTTCGGGAACGCCGACGCCGGCGAGTCTCTGAGGTTGTCGCCACCGCGGGAAGGTGACGCACCAAGAGCTGGGTACCGCCCATGACGTTCTGCTGAACCCCGCTGTCAAGGGGTGCCTGCAGAGGGTCCGGCAGGGCCGCGGCGCCGATGCTGATGAAGTGCTGCAGCGATGAGGGATCCGCGCCTGAGTCATGAAGCGCGGAGGTGGCTGGTGCCAGATGATAGGGCTGCTGTGGTCGATGTTGCGGCAGTTGTGGCGGCTGCGGTTGCTGTTGCTGCTGCTGCTGCTGCTGCTGTTGCTGCTGTAGCTGCTGCTGCTGTAACTGCTGCTGCTGTAACTGCTGCTGCATCGGTTCCAGTGGCTGCTGTTGAAGCCACTGCTGTTGCTGCTGCTGGTACGCGAGCCACTGTTGCTGCTGTTGTAGCTGTTGTTGGAACGGTGTGGGATATGCGCCCACGGGGTGATGGGTTCCCAGTGTGAACGGCACTGGTGATACTCCCCCAGCGAGGGGCGCTGATTGGGGTAATACCCAATTGACGCCGTTCCATACAGCCTGTGCGGGGGTGCCATCCGGCATAGTATAAGGGCGGGGCACCGCTGTGTAAGGCATGGTGGTGCCTGGGTGTGGAATGGGGTGAGCGGAGGCATATGTGGTGGGCGATGGGAAGGTTATGGGAGAGAACAGAGTGTGGTGTAGCTGCTCTGCGCTGACACTCATGCTGGGATATGCCTCTGATGTCTGCTGTGACATCCTGATTGCTGAGCTGGTTGAGATCAAGGACTGGGTGTGGCAATAGCCACAGGTGAGCAAAGTGGTGAGTGCTCGCCTTTTGTTATCTAATTAGTCTCGTCCTCTTCGATGTCGCTCGCTGGAGGCGAAGGGGCGGGGCTTCCAGGTGGTGATGGGGGGACCCAAGGCCACTCTTCGATTCCTTGCACTGGATACGAGCCAGGGAGCGCGGGGAAGACTGTCAGGTCTTGGGAGTTCGGGTAGCGGAAGAGAAGGTTTCCAATCTGAACCCACACCCAGTTGTGGTATCTTGGTGGGATAGCCAGCGTGACTGTATCCAGGCGCTCAGTTCTCCTCCTCGTCGTCAGAGGATGAGGGGGAGGGAGGACCGCTCCAAGGACCGTACTGCCAGAAGGCGCCTGCTGGTGGGTAGGTGGGGTCTGGAGGGAATACCCACTTGATGGGTCCTTGCTTCCACCACGCTCTTCTGTATTCCTCTGGCGAAGGGGGTACTGCCATACACCGGCGAACTCAAAAATTCGCCAGGGCTCCGCGACACAGATTTCAAGTGCCTATGTATGCAGGCAGGGGTCAAGGAACTGCAACCAGAAAGCTCAGCAAGGTCCCAGAAAGCTCGGCAAGGTCCCAGAAGGTAGCCGGACTTCGTACACTCCCGAAATATTCCAGCCAGAGGGTAAACCAGAGGTGTCCAGAAACTGTCCAGAAACTGTCCAGAAGCCACTAAAAGCGCTACTTTGAGGGGTTTTCCCAGCTGCTGGTGGCCGTGAGGGCGGTATTGGGGGGTTCTAGGGTGTTCTATGGGGTCTGGGGAAGGAGTTTTCGGTGGTGGGGGCTACTGTGGAAGGTTTGGGGGTAGGCTGAAAAGGGGCTAAAACGGCTATTTTGGGCTGTTTTTGGCTATTTTTCGCCTTTTTAAGGCTCTAGAAAGTGAGCTACGGGGTTTTCCTGGCTACTATAAACCGGGGAAACCCTTTAGGGTGCTCCCTGACGGTAGTTTGTAGCCTGGGGCAGACTTGGAAGTTAAGATCGGAAAACGAATGCTGACTTTTTTGAGCCTGGTTGGGTCCCCAGTGTTAAGGGGCGAAAATATGAAGTTTTGGAGATGTTTTCCAAAGGATACGGCCGTTGTATACCAAAAAAAATGTACTTACGGAGGCTAAAATTGCGCCCAGATAGCCGGAAGTGCAGCTCTCCCCCTGTAGTACAACGGAAGTTACAAAAGGCCCGTGGGCGAGTTGCGCAGAGGCGAAATCGCAGCACGCTGATACCAAATGTGCCAGGGGCACGACGACAGATGCTCGGAGATATGTTTTTGATTGAACGTGCAAAGGTACA
>LGRX02034707.1:0-80830 GCA_001247695.2 Cymbomonas tetramitiformis
CGTGTAGGAAACCGGGCATTCTTCGACTTCATCGACCAGTTTCTTGTCATATTCATGGATGACACTATTGTGTACAGTCCGGACTTTGACAGCCACGTGAAGCATGTTCGACAGTTCCTCCAGCGTTGCAGAGATCACCAGTTCTTCATCAGGCCTTCCAAGGTGGAGTTGTTCGTCAGATATATAGACTTTATCGGACATCACATCTTTGAAGCAGGCCTATCCATCATCGAAGACCGAATCCGAGCAGTCATGGCAATACAGCCTCCAGTGTCGTATGGTCCTACCGTTGGAAAGCAGCCTCTACGCCGTATGGCTAAAGATGACAAGTCATCTTTTCGGTCATTCTTGGGCATGGTCGGCCAATTTAGGAGATTCATACCAAAGTTCTCCAAAATTGCCGAGCCGCTCAATCGTCTCCTTAAAGATAATGCAGAGTTTGTCTGGGAATCTGAGCAGCAGAAGGCATTTGATAACCTCAAAAGTGCCATCTGCAATGCTTCAGTACTACAGCTTCCAGATCAGAAACTGCCATTTATTATGGAGGTCGATGGAGCAGGCACACACGTTGGTCAAGTGGTACTACAGGACCAAGGAAAAGGTATGAAGCCATGTGGCTATCACAGCGTCACTCTTTCTGATACACAGAGACGTTGGCCTATTCCTGAGATCGAGATATTTGCCATTGTGGAGGGCTTCCGATTCTTTCGCCACATCTTGTTGGGAGCTCCTGAGACTATTGTACGCTCAGATCATCAGCCACTGGTTTATTTCCAGTCCAAATCCACACTAAGCCCCAAACAGGCGAGGTGGTTGGATGAGCTCTCCGAGTACAACTTCCGTATAGAGCACATTTCTGGCGAGAAGAACAAGGTTGCAGATGCACTCACTCGTATTTCTGCACTCTTTGAACTCACTGATTGTCTGCAACATATAGACATCAGCGAGGTTCCAGTCATTGACATACCGTCTACAGATTCTACATTCATTGCTCTTATATCTTCTTCATCAGCTCATCAGCTTCACGACATCATTATATCCCAGTATGATCGTGATACATTTGCACAGACTATATTGGCTAAGCTGACATCATCGACTTCATCACAGTCAGTCAGCAGCTTCAGCTTCGAGCTCATTCAGGGGTTGATCTATCGCAAGACCATATATGGCAGACAGCTGTACATTCCACCTACTGCCAAGGTCCCTACAGATGACGGTGAGATCACACAGCTTCGCCACATTCTCCTTCATGAGTGCCACTCAGCCACTATTTCTGGTCATGTAGGCAAAAATCGCATGCTTCATCTATTGCGTAGCCGATATTACTGGCCAGGAATGACGAAGGCAGCCATTCAGTACATTCGGGAGTGCCCCGTGTGTCAACGCCAGAAAACGAGGAGACACAAACCTTATGGTCAGTCACATATACGATATTGTGCGCCTAAGACAAAATGGCTTGATGTATCTCTTGACTGGATTACTGACCTGCCTATCACCACTAATGGGCACGACAGTATTTTTGTGGTAATGTGCCAATTCTCTCATCGCTGTCATCTCATTCCCTTCAGCATGACCTGGACTGCTCAGCATACTGCTTCGATATATATGCAGCATATCTTCAAGCTCCATGGTCTTCCGAGGAACATCATCTCAGATCGAGACCCCAGATTCACCTCTACATTCTGGCAAACACTGTGGAAATCTACTGGTACGAGATTGTCTATGACGTCTTCACACCATCCACAGTCGAATGCAAGCAATGAGAGGAGCCATGCCTTCATTGAGGATATCCGCAGGTAATTTTCAATTTGTTGATTCATGATTCACCATCCTCTGGTTTATAAACTGATTAGATAGTATTTTTCTCCACAGGTGTTGTTGCAATGATACTTCAGCCAATTCGTGGGAGGACACGTTGCCTCTGGTGGAGTTTGCAATTAACAACACAGTTTCTGCAACTACTGGTTATTCACCATTTTATCTCGACTCGATGGCGCAGCCACTTTCGCCTCATGACCTAGCAATCATTATTCCGCCAGAAGCTCCTGTTCCAATACAGAATGCTATTCGAGATCATTTTGACCAGTACTCGGCTGTACATGCCAACGCAGTAGACAACATTTCCCGAGCAGCAGAAATTAGCCAAGCCAGATTCAATAAGACTCACATGCCTCGGCAATATGCAGTAGGGCAGAAAGTTCTTTTACGGACCGAGTTTATCCAATGAACTGGTTTGACAGAGGCAGGCAGACACTTTAAGCAGCCATATATTGGGCCGTTTACCATATCCAAAGTGCTAAGCCATGGACGTGCATACGAGTTAGATTTCGGAGATCTCGATATCCGTATCCATCCGGTACAGCCTGTATCCAGAATAGAGCTGTATAACGACTCGATCCAAGCACCTTTGCCTCTGCCACAGATGATCACCGAAGAAGGGCAACCACTGTTTGAGATATCACACATACTCTCAGATAAGATCATAGAGGTGTCAAGTACTATTTAGTGCGATATGCAGGCTACGGCCCTGAGCATGACACCTGGGTCAAAGCCACAGAGCTGACCAATGCAGCAGACATGATAGCTGCCTATGAAGGCTAAACATTATATTAAGCCTGATGCCCTTACTTCTTGTAATATATACTAATACATGTCGATCACCTTGCTCTTAATGTTTTATCATTATGTTGCATAGAAGCGGGAAATTGATCCTTCCTTGCTAAAGGTGTAGTGAGCCTTGTACAAAATCATACCCTTGCACAGATACGCACACATGCGAGATATCATATCTGTGGATAAATAAAAACTGCTAAATGCTACCTTTGCCATACCGTGGTTTGTCATTCGGATCTTGTGGCCAGTCATCCGAAAAACGGAGACATCGACTGACAGAGGTAGACGGAGTTGTGATCCTAAGTTATGCCTGACACACATACATCCGGGTTTTTTTGCCCTGCATAACTTACGTAGAGATTCGGCTTTGAGATGGGTTCCGCATATATGCGCATTATGCTTGCAGCACCCGCATAATTACGGGTGTATACACCTTGTGTAAAACTCCTGCATAAAAGGTACATACAGCAAATCTCCGGAATTTATGCACCCCCCGTATTTATGCGCATTATGGTTGCGACACCCGTAAGTATGCGGTATACTGCATATCTCGTAAGTATGCTGCATATTTGTGGATCCATAAGTATGCAGCATACTACATATCGTGTAAGTATGCTGTATATTTGTGGATCCGGAATAGTTGCAGGTAGTATGCATCGCGCATATATATGTAATATATTTGCATTATATATGTATCACATGACGCGCTGCTGTGTGCTTTCGATATGCGAACGTAAGTACAGTACCACTCAGCAGTAGATGTATTTCACGGCTGAGTGTAGCTGCCTCGATGTGCTAGTCCACAGCAAGCGTGCATGCGCTACTTCGCAGCACTCCGAGTTATGAACGAGATACGCTGCGTGCGTGGCCCTAAACTTAACGAATGCGCGTGTACAAGCATCGGACTCTACAGCAAGACAAACGAAGTGCGCCGATAAGATACTGAAAGCATTGCGCAAACAGAATTAAAAGTTTACAAAAATACTAGTTTACGCCTGCATCTATCAACTGTAGCAGAGGTCAACGTTTTTCAAAGCAGGGTCTAGGCTAATTCATCTAATGAAACAAACATGGCATTTCGCGTCCCACTCCTTTCCACATTGATATGATAACAGCCATACCTGAAACACACACAAGCAAACGTTCGGTCAGTGAAAGACTTTCCAACCAGAGAAATATGACAGTCTGTGCAGTGGGAATATTTCCCCCTCACCACAGATCCGTGAAGCATTTCTCAACCCAAAATAAGTTCCCAAAAATCACGTTACGTGATTTCGCACAGGGACGTTCGTTGTTTCAACCAATGGTCACATACAGAGTGGGGGCCACAATATATTTTGTCTCAATCACACTTGCGAAGACAAGTTTTAGCAACCGCTCCCACTGCTGTGATGGTTTGTAGTGGATTTTGGAAATCGCCAGGAGGCAAAAGGGGGTGCCTAAATTGTAAAAAAATACCTTGCGAGGTTTGGACCGTTCGCCGTTAGCAGACTCCAGCGAACCCAACCTGTGAATACACGGCGTGTGTGATCAGTAGTTAAAACGAACGTTTGAAATAACAGCACGGAAACAAAAAGAAGACTGACGGGTGAGAAGACCCGCTGCTGTGCATGCAAGTGGTTCAGCCGCCAGTCTTCTTTAATGCATACCTCGGAGTTCGTGAAATTTAATAGTTCCTACTGCTTCGTTCTCGAATTCGGGTGCGCGAGTCAACTCACGTCATCATCGGTCCCGAAAGAATGTCCGTGTCCCGTCACATGGGCATCGCATCGCTCGAGGCGTCGATCGTCACGTCGCGTCGTGCTCGCGATGTGTTCAGTATCGAGTACAGTATGGAGTATGATACTCATACTGATACTAAGTAAGTCCGTATCAATATCGAATATGAGTACTGCAGTATCTTGTATCTGTAAATATGGGTGTAAATGGGGGTGGGGGGGGAGTTAAGTATGAAAATGTTCGGGAAGGGCGGGGGGGGGGAGGGGTTACCCCCCTTGATTTCACCGTGTTATTAAGGAAATTATGTGCTAGTTGGGGGGGTCTATCGCGGTACCGTCATGGGCCCTCCATTAGTATCGCGCCCCCCATAATCTTATTAGGAGGTCTCGAGAAGAAAATAATTTTCAGTTTCGCGGATGAAACGTGACCGGATTCATGTGTTCGATATGCCAATATGTTCGCATGGATAAGCTTGTGTGTTGGGTGCAATTTCACCCCCAAAGGCTGAGTACATCAAAAGTTAGTCCCATAACAATAACCCTATCGGTATGGCGGGCGGGCGCCGCTAGAAAATAATTTTCAATTTCGGATGAAACGTGACCGGATTCGTGTGTTCGATATGCCAATATGTTCGTATGGATAAGCTTGTGTGTTGGGTGCAATTTCATGATCGGGATGCTGCGTTCGATATGTCAAAATATTCCCATGTATCATCTCATATAGTCGTGCGCGCATTTGTAGCCCCATCGACTGAGCATGTCGACTTTTACGAACAAATTAATAACCCGCTATGATGAAATTAATTTCAGTTTCAAGTCCAAAATGATCGGGATGTTGCGTTCGATATGTCAAAATGTTCTTATATATCACCTCATATAGTGCGCGCATTTGCAGCCCCATCGATAGAGCATGTCGACTCGTTACGAACAAATAAATAACCCTATGCGGCTTTGGCGACAAGTGAAAAATTAATTTCAGTTTCAAGTCCAAAATGATCGGAATGCCGCGTTCGATATGTCAAGATGTTCTAATATGTCACTTCATATAGTGCGCGCATTTGCAGCCCCATCGACTGAACATGTCGATTTTTACGAACAAACTAATAACCCTATGATTTGGCGACAAGTGAGAAATTAATTTCAATATTGATATATATATAACATACAACTATGATATATATATGTGCCTAAACACAATTCGATGTCGAGGAAAACGATAGTCCGATCCATTTTCCATGATTCGCACGCGTTCGGATGCTATTTCGGCAGAAATCCTATGGGGTGTCGCCGCGAGAAGTGCATGACCCATCTATACATTACTTCCACTATGCCCATTGGTATCTTCCCTAGCGGGGTATGAGTCCGCTTGTGTTCCTAACCATTATTTATGCACGTGTTTTCTTTTCACAACGCGGGCTTTGATTCCGCTTCTTTGTATTATCTAAGTAGCACAGATATTGCTCAGGATGGCATATGCACACAAGGGTTTGGCGCGAACAAGCACAACTGAAAAACTTTGCACCCTCTGCCTGGTGCGTGGCTGAGAGGGCCCTCCATATGCTCTGCACTAGGGTCATGGGGGTTTATGCGAATATGCTATGCACTTTTCTTCCGAGGGGCTTCAAACTTAAGCTCAACTGGAATTTTAACTTATGCTCGATTAGAAACTTATGCGTGGTCATGCAAGCCATATGTGCTTATTAGAAACTTAAATGCCGGCGGACACTTACCTTCCACTTCATGTCCTTCGCTGCAAGCTCATCTTTACCTCGACACCTTACACAGGAAGCACACATACATTCCCTTAGACCCTTCTAGGATAAATTGCAAGCATTACTACCTTAAGAAATACAATCTAGTCGTCATGCTTAGATAGAAAAAATAGAGTCCTATGCGCTGGGCGCTCCTTCTAGTTCCTCGAGAGAGCTCCACCCTTAATCTTCAAGGGGGCGCTCGATCTGCAGGCTAAAAGTGCTCCTTAAAGGCTACCCAAAAAGAAACGAAAACTGCTAGGCGCGCCTTCTAATTCCTCGAGAGAGCTCCACACTTTTGCAAGTGGGCGCGTCGATCTGCAGGAACGAAGTGCTCCTTGAAAGCAGCACCCTAACAAATGGTGAAAACTTCGATCTGCACGCTTTGCAGGGCTCCAAGGCAAAAGGCTACCCAAAAAGAAACGAAAACTGCTGGGCGCGCCACCTCATTCCTCGAGAGAGCTCCACTCTTTTGCAAGAGGGCGCGTCGATCTGCAGGAATGAGAGTGCTCCTTGAAAGCAGCACCCTAACACCTGATGAAAATATGGCTAATATGGAAAATATGGCTATGCTAGTCTTGCACGATGCACATAAAGGGTGGAGAAAACGCACCTTGAGCGTGTGGCATCTCAGATTCGAACTGAGATCTCCAGACCTTTAGGTCTGGCGCTCTGTGAGCTGTGAGCTCTTGAGCTAATGCCACTCGTCACATATTCGGTTGGGGGCGTAACCCGATAGAGTTTACGCTTAAATTGAACCAAGGGGGAACAATTTTATTGGCGTGTGCGTATGCCTTGCTACCTTTTACTGGATTTTCAAAATCGGGCGCTTTTAGGCCCTAAAAGCGCCCAGGGGCAGTGCTTGGACAAAATTGAAAGTCCTACCATCTCTTGCCCCGCAACCTTAAATTTTCTTGACCTCGCAATATCAATCGTAATTTTCTCTTACTTTGGGCGCAAAAAGACATCGAAGCTTACCGTTGGGCGAATTGAAAACGCTATTTCACTCTAGAGTTCACTCGTCGCGCACACTCTCCAAACCTAGAAATTTACTTCATTTGTTTTCCAAGCGACTAAATTCATTTGTTTTCCAAGCAACCCCTAAACGCAACGGACGTAATTCTGAATATGCTGGGTACGTAACTCTGCAGTAGACGGAGAGTTTGACTGTGGGCAAACGTGCGGTATCGGGTATGTTCAAAACACAAAAGTGTCACTGCATGGGATTTTAAATGTTTCTGGATGTAATATGTGCATAACCCCTCTCTCGTAAAAATGCCGCATGAAACCTCCACGCGTCCAACTTTCATCGGTTTCATCTTCCATCGAATTCTGGCATCGAGGATGACTTGTGTTTGTCTCTCGTCAGTGTCATGTCACATCATTCTCCGATGGAATACGGCTCCGTGTCGCGACCCCGCATCATGTGACACCTGTATTCATCGTGACTAGCATACGCTTGCAAGAGTTCGTCCGCGGAGTCCAAATCCCATCAAGTCTTCATGCTTTGTATGATACGAGTATAAATTCCTCAGATTTCATGTTTGGTAGATTTCCCAGCGTGTCATGCATGTGCCGTATGTTGATATCGAAATCCATAACCTGCGAGTATTCAGTACGACGTCGTGAACAGTGAATATGTGACGTCCAACGTGCAGCACCATTTTCCGAATTATACACGATGTCCGCCGATTGGAAATCACTCCCGTTTTTAATAATTCTACCGTAAATGTGACACCTCCTGCCGGTCCGCGTATCCATGCGTCTTCCGTCATCCGTTTGGATATATCACGGATAACGTTAACGTGGTGCATGACACGGTCGCTGTATTGTGGTTCAAAAAAGACGGCCTGCATTAATTATACGACTGATGGCGAATCTTGTCATCTGATTCAGAAAATACGCGCTGTACCATTTATATTCTATTTACACGCCCTTTTGGTCTGCGTCCAATATGCTGCAGTGGACCGACTTATGTAATTATATGGAATTTATTCGCATCAAAAAAACCCGGATGTAACTAAAATAAATTTCACATTAGTACGTGGCGAATCCACTCTGAATCGACAGATGTTCGTCAAAGCGTGCGTACTGGACAAAACAATTGAGGAGTTGAGCAGACCGGTTGAGGATTATAAGTCCAATTCCGTTAAGCAGGGCCACTCCGTTTGCATTAAAACAAGCCCCCGGTGAAATAACTCCGGAAACATCGGGCTCCCCATTACCGCCTGTGAACCTCCAAAGTAGCTTCAGGAGGGGAGGAAGGGTTGGGTGCACTATATATAATAACTGTGGAAACATGTACCGGTTTTCGTCGATCAGTTGTATATATCAGGCCGAGAATCGTTCGAATTCATTCGCTGAAAACGTCGATCATCGTTCGCAAAGGCGTCGACGGCTAGCGCAAATAATCCGTAACGTAAACCTCGGATACCTTGAATCGTCACTCTGAATCACGATACGCAGTTCCAGCGTCAATCTGAATCACGATACGCAATTCATGGAACCTTGAATCGTCACTCTGCAATACGATACGCAATTCATGGGGGCTACATCCTAAGAACTGTAAGGCTAAATGCCTAAGGTGAGGGTTTAAAGTGGACTCAGTTCCCCCCAATATCCTAAAAACACCATGAGGGACGCCTCACATCGGTGTAAGAAGACTGGTACCAGCAGCAGCAACAACAACAAAGACATCAAAGACATATACAAAGGTATGCCCGTTGTGAGGTCACAACTCTCTTAAGAGGGGAGATCTGTCAGGGTTATGACCGATGACACACGTGGCATACCTGTCAGACATGTCATACCATGTCATGTCATGTCATGTCGAGTCATGTCATATATTATAATGACAGACAGTCGTCAGTACGGTCGACTATGACATGTACAGTCATATCATCTGTCATTTATTCAAGGTAAGACTTGAATGACACATGTCATCGAGAGGCCAGTATGTCGGACTCGAGATGGCAAAGCAAGATGGTGTCTTGAAGAACCGAATGGTTCGGAGAAAACTCATCTTCGCTTCTAGCATGTTCTGAACAAGCATGTGAGTATCATATGGCTTATTCGTTCAACCGATACTAATTGTTCAACCAATGCCTTGGGTTCACAACCCGATAGCGGTAGCATCTATGAGATGCAGGGCATTCGGTATAGATGAGGTAGCGTTGGGCTACAGCAGTAACTTCGGACGAAGCACTGCACTCATCACCCGCTCTTACGCTGCACGAGTTGTTACTGTTCAACAACATCCGTGCTATCTTATCATATCATATCTCGCAGCTTGCTAGCGAGACCTTATCAATAGTTGACCCCGTCGCTATGTATACATAAGCTCACTTGTTAGATGCAAACCGACAATCCCTTCGACTTTAAATCAATATAGGTGTCAAGTTGTGATGTGGGCACCATACAGTTTCGATCCTATTTTCGTGTGGTTTGGCAGACTTTAGAGGTTGATCGCATCGGAGTTCGCGCGTTGTGAAGCACTTTTACAAGGTGAGTGCGTTTTATCATCATTGCACTGGTCAGCAAATCTTGAGACATAGTGCACCTATGATGTTTGTGCCAGTGGTTGCCACACGCCTCCCTTTGTAGCTATTTAAACCCGATTTTCATGCAATATAGCTTGTAGGGGAAAAGGTGGACTCCCTTTGTAGCTAATTAAACCCGAATTTCATGCAATATACCTTGTAGGGATAAGAAGGAGAAGGGTGGCGTTGGAAGACTTGTGCTTCAAGGTAATCAAGTTAATTGTAAAGCCACTGAGGTTTTAAAACAATCTGACCATGAATCTAACGAACGCTTGCGTCATTTAGTGGGCACGGGGAATAGCTCTGTTATGCAAATGACCTTTTTTTCCGATGGGATCCTTACGCGATGGGGTTTTTAAATCGCTGTGACAGAAAATCTTGCTCTGAGGCTTGCTTGCTAGGCTTTTCTGCAATCTTGGTATTCAAGGTTACTAGGAGTTTATTTGGCATGAGCCCTTACTTGGGCACCCTTGAGCTTAGCGTGTGGGGTGCATGGCATCGGTAAGCAGGGTTGTGCGGACCGTTCAATATTCCAAGTTAAGAATTTAGAAGTCTGAGCACTTTAAGAGCTTGCATGCAATTGTGTGCATGGGATGTGGCATGCGGATAATCATATATGGTGTAAGCAGGGTGACGCGCTTCGGTTTTTTTTGCAGGTTTCATATTCCAGATTAGGAAGTTTAGTAGTTCTAGCAGTCACTTGAGTTGCATACAATCTTGTGCACCGTGGGTTGTGGCGTGCGGACCAAGCTCACATATATATGTTACAACTGGGTGACGCACTCCGGGTTTTTTGCGTTATTCATATTCCAAGGTAGGAAGCTTCTGTCAGGGTTATGACCGATGACACATGTGTCATACATGTCATACATGTCATACCTGTCAGACATGTCATACCATGTCATGTCATGTCATGTCGAGTCATGTCATATATTATAATGACATACAGTCGTCGGTACGGTCGACTATGACTGTACATGTCATCGAGATGATAAGTCATATCATCAGTCAATACTCAAGGTAAGACTTGAGTGACACATGTCATCGAGAGACCAATATGTCGGACTCGAGATGGCAAAGCAAGATGGTGTCTTGAAGTACCGAATGGTTCGGAGAAAACTCATCTTGGCTTCAAGCATGTTCTGAACAAGCATGTGAGTATCATATGGCTTATTCGTTCAGCCGATACTAATTGTTCAACCAATGCCTTGGGTTCACAACCCGATAACGGTGGCATCTATGAGATGCAGGGCATTCGGTATAGATGAGGTAGCGTTGTGCTACAGCAGTAACTTCGGACGAAGCACTGCACTCATCACCCGCTCTTACGTTGCACGCGTTGTTACTGTTCAATAACATCCATGCTATCTTATCATATCATATTATATCTTAGGGCTCGCTTGTGAGACCTTATCAGTTGGTATTTAGCTCGTCCAGGCGAGAACGAGGACAATCATAGTGTGAGTGCAGCATAGATATCAAATATTGTGTACGCAGGTTGCGGAGCGCGAATAATAACAGGCGTCGCAATCGCATACATGCTGATATATCTGCATATTGACCGCTGCATAAGCGAATATTGTGCGCGAGGATATATCGTCATATTCGCAGTCGCAGATCGTACATCGCAGCTGATCGTCACCTATACAGCGCGAGAAGGTGTGTATGCCGCATATATATATATATATATATATATATGCGCAGCGATCACATACACGCGCAGATACGATTCGCAGTTGTACGAAATTCGCAATATGAGACGCGGACACAAATTTCATCATCGGAATCATGATCCGCGCGAAAAATAGCACTTGCATCATGTGCGACGTTCCCACGGTAGAGGGGTATCATGTTCCATCTGTTCGAGCTGGTCCAGCTCATCGCAGGGATTGGTGATGAGGTGAGCCAGTGTCATCCCAGCTTGAGCAGAGTGACGGCCACGTTGCTCACGTCGCCGAGTGGCTTCGTCGCGAACTTGTGCTTCCATGCGCAGCCTCGCTTGCTCGAATTCACGAAGCTGTTGAAGTGGACCTCCGCGTTCGAGTTTGTCACGCGTCCTCCATTGGTCATGAGCTTTGGAGTAGCCAGTCCAGCGAACTTTCCATTCTTCCACCTCTTTTCCTCGAACAGACCGTATCCGGCGTGCAAGGATGCGCTCAACATGTGCTTCCTTCTGACCGTCCACTACCACCTCTTCAGGTACTGCCAGGTGATCACGCGCGGCGAAAGCGTCTTGACCGCTGGTGTACGGCTTGAGGCGGTGTTGAGCGAACACGTCATGTATCCGCCAGTGAGGAGGGAGGCGTAGGCGGTAGGCTACTGGAGCTCCCCTGTCGGCCTCTGGCATGGTCATCTGCATATCACTGAAGAAGCGTTCGGTCACAGGGACTGGTCCATGCCAGCGTTTGGTCAACTTCCTACAGATGGAGCGATCCATCACCTTCTCTGTAAGGTGTTTCGCTTCTATCCAGACCAGATCTCCAACAGCATACTCCCGCTGTCCGTGCCTCCGATCAAACTGCTCGCGCTGTCGCTGTTGAGCCAGCTCCAACCGCTGTCTGGCGTCCCGCAGCTGCGACGAAAATTTCGCGGCCACTTCGTGTGCGGTACCTACTCCCCCTGTTCGTCGTCCAGCGGTGGACTGCGCGGCCTCCAGGAAAAGGTCCAACTGTGACAGCGGCGAGAACCCAAACACCAGCTCAAATGGTGTGAAGCCAGTAGATTCACTTCTGGAGTCATTGATTGCGAACTCCACGTTAGTGGTGTACAAGTCCCAGTCCTCCACATTGGCGTCTACGAAGGACCTGAGCATGTCCTCAATAACTCTATTGCTGTGTTCCGCCTGGCCGTCAGACCGAGGGTTGTACGGCGTAGTGCGAGCCACTTTTACACCCATTAATCTCATGAGCTCCTGCCAGAAGGCATCCTGAAACCGCGGGTCACGGTCAGAGACGATCTTCATAGGTGCGCCATGCAAGCGCCACACCGAGTCAAAGTAGATTCTGGCCACTACAGCTGCAGAGCTGTCTCCGAAGTTCATCGGTACGACGTGGACCATCTTCGTCAGCTTGCACGTGAAGGCCACGAAAGCGTCATTACCTCTCTCTGATACTGGCAAGCCGGTGACGAAGTCCACTGCGACATCCTGCCATGGTCTGTTCGGGATGCTGTGAGGATTCAGCAACCCATCCGGGTAAGTTCCCCGTGGTCTCACTGATTGGCACACCGCGCAGGATGCTACCAAGGTACCCACGTCCTCTGCAGCACCACGCCAATAAAAGCGTCGCAGCACTCTTTCCAGAGTTTTGTCTCTCCCAGTGTGACCTGAGGACAATGACTCGTGGGCATGACGAATCACCACCTCCCGAAGCGGAGAATCCTCCCCCAGCACCAACTGATACCTTCCTGCTGCGGTTCTCCAAACTACCTCACCCACCAGCCTGAAGTCCTGTAGGCATTGGTGCGGCGCTGCCTTTACCTTCTCACGCAGCGAACGGAGTGACCCCTCTCGGGTGTACTCTGCTTTCAGCGCACGCAGGAACTTCGAGTCTGACTGCTGGGAGATCGTGTCTCTGAAGTCTGCTGCCTCACCCGTCCTTATCACAGCGGGAGTCGTTCGCGGATGTCTCACGCGTGCTGGCTGCGGCTTGGCGGGAGGGGCGTGCACTATCAAGACAGGCCAGCGAAGGTTGAAAGCCTTCCCATCTGGGTTCTCGAAGAACTGATTAGGCTCGCCCTTGTCGTCGTGAGTAGGGACGACCTCCACGATCTGCATATTGGCCTTCCTGAATAGCTTACGCCACGCGGGGAGTTTGGACTGGTGATCTGGCAGGACGAAGACCGCAGAAGTGTTCTCCGGGTCCGCCTTCCATTCTGTGATGTACTTGTTCAGAATCGCCTCCACAGTAATGTGTTTGGAGTTATATGGAGGGTTACACCAAACCCGAAGACCCCTCCATTTCTCAGAAAGGCAGTTTGTCCAAAATCGATCCGCCTGTCTGTTGCGGCCGCCAAGGTCACAACAGGCGTCCACGTCGAAGGGTCCAAACTTCTCGGCGTACTTCGAGGAGTACTCTGCGCGAACACGCCAATTCTGCGAGTCCTCCGGGGGGCGAGCTTGTCGCTTTTGTGGGGGAAGGATCGAAGGTGGAACTGACTGCTGGGGCGTCTTCTGTGGGGGTGGTGAGCTCGCTGGCGCCTTGTCAGTGTATCAGCTCGTGATGCAGGCGCTCGCGTCTTCAGTGACACCGACTGTGGGGGTGCTGGGGTCGTAGAAGCTTTCCCAGCCCGTGACATACTCCTCGTTATCCTTATCTGAGGTGGAGCTCGGTCAGGGGGTTCGTGTGGAGTTTCTGTCGGCTTCGCGCTTTTGGCTTCAGACCAGTCAGGCATGTCGAAGTCGAGGCCATCTTCCTTCGCCCCCTTATAGAGCTTCGGATTAACGAGAGCGATGGTCTCCCCCAGGTCCATGGCCTGCTCCGCCACGGAGAGGGTTTCCACTGCTGAAAGCCAACAGTCAACCGTCTGGGCCCAGTGGGGATGAGCCGTGGGTGGCGAACTGGTGAAGCATTCAGACTCCAGCGATGCCAGAGGGTCTTTCGGCAGGTCTGAGGTGGGGTCGATCACTCATGTTTCCTTCAACCCCTCACGAACGTCCTTGTCTTTGAAGTCAGGTCTTCTGGACAAGGCGTCCGGTACCAGCAGTAGTGCCCCCTTGATGTACTCCATGCGCGGGACTCCCACTTCCACCAGATCCATGTACCAGCGCGCCTGTCTGCGGCTGAGCTCTCTTCCAGGTTCCATCAGCCATTCAAGGGGACGGTGATCGCCCTGGATGCGGAAGTTGGCGAAGATAAGGTAATGCCGCCAGGTGACGGTGGTACAGTGGTGCAGGGCGCCTAGTTCTCGCTCGCCAGTGTGGTAGTTCTGCTCGGCGGCTGAGAACTGGCGGCTCTCGTATGCTATCACGCGCAGGCCGAGACCATCTCTGTTGTCTTGCATCAGTACTCCCCCAAGGGCGATGCCGCTGGCATCCGTCTGCACCACGAAAGGTGCTGTGCCGTCTGCAGCACCCTTAATGTTGGGTAAGGCGAGTACTAGTGCTGAGGTGATGAGGGCCTTCTTCAGTTCCTCGAAGGCCCACTGCTGCATGGGACCCCACTCCCAGGGTACATCCGATTTGGTCAGCCGGGTGAGGGGCGGCTGAGCGATCTCGGAGAAGCAGTGAATGAATCTGCGGTAATACCCCGCCAGGCCCAGGAATTGCCTGACGTGGGTAACCGTTTCCAGCTCTGGCCAGTCTCTCACTGCAGCCACCTTGTCATGTTGAGGTCTGCAGCCATCCGCGGAAATGCAGTGACCAAGGAACCGCAAGGATTTCTTCAACAGTTGACACTTGGATCTCTTGAGGAAGACGCCCTTCTCCCTGCACGTCAGGAGCAACTGCTTGACGTGTTCGTAGTGCTCTGCGGCGGTGTTGCTGAAAACGACCACGTCATCAATGAAGATCCGGACAAAGGGGAGATGACCCAGAGCCCGCTGCATTCGTCGCTGGTACTGAGATGGCGAGTTCTGCAGTCCCTGTGGCATGACCAACCACTCATATGACCCCATCTGGGTGGTGAAGGCGGTCTTCTCGACGTCTCCTGGAGCCATCGGGACTTGCCAGAAGCCATCCACCGCGTCGAATGAGGAGAAGAACTTCGCACCCTGCATCTCGTCGAACATCATCTGGATGTCCGGAAGGGGGTACTTGTCCTTCACTGTCTGGCGGTTGAGAAGCCGGTAATCGATCACCAGTCGCAGCTCCTTGGGGTTCCCTGGTTTGGGGACCATCAGGCAGGGAGCTGCATAAGGGCTGGACGAGGGTCGGATGTAGCCCTTGGACATCAAGGTCTCGACGCGCTCTCGAAGTTGGCGGAGTTCCTCTGCAGACTTCTTGTAGATGCGCTGGCAGGGCGGCCCCTTCTTGCTCAGCTCAGGGTCCAGGTTGATGTTGGCCTCATCTTGGGGATCATGTCTGAGTCCATCAATGTTCGGTAGAGCAGTCGTCATCTCCTTCTTGTACTCCTCACCCCAGAAGTCCTGAAATTTGAGGGTCCACTCGGGGCCCACTTCTGCGTCTTCAGTATCCGCAGCAGGTTCGGCGTCCTCAGAGTCGATAGCCGTGGCTGCAAAGGCAGAAGTCGTATCACCCGCCGTGGGACTTCTCGGCCATCATGAGCCAGGCGGGTTGTATCCCCGGGTCATCGTTGCCGCGCAGCTTCTGCGTCTCCGCGTACACCAAGTACTTCTTCAACTGGGCGGGGGTCAGGAACACCTCGTCCACTAATCCCGCACAAGCCGTGCCCTTTGGAGACTTATCTTCAGATGCTTTCCCAGGAGAGCAGCCTGTGATGGTGACGCGATCCCCAATCTTACCACCGCGGGACTTCCTGAGGAAGGAGACGGAACCATTCCCTTCATAGCCCAGAGTGACAGGAGAGTGACTGCGCAACCACCTTCCGCCAAGGATAACATCCACTTGTATGCCCAGAGGTAGGATTCGAAGGGCAAGGGCGTTCTCCGTATAGGTGCCCATGGTGGTGTGCGTGTTAAACTTGGCGTACGCGGTGGCGCCAGTGATCTTTACAGATCCATCCGCTAAGGTGACTCGCATCTCGGAGCCAGCTCGTGTCGTGAGGCCACATCGCTTGGCGCTCTGCTCCGAGATGAAGTTGTCAGAGGCCCCCGAGTCGATCAGCACCTTGACCGTGTGCCCTCTGATGAGGGTTGCATAGAACACCAGCAGCAGCGGTCCTTCTTCGTCATGCGCCGCTGCGAGAGTACCCTCAATGTCGGTCTTCCACTGAACTCCCCCATCTGTGCGTATGCTTTTGCACTTAAGGTTGGGGAGAAGGTTGTCCGAGGCCTCGCGGCACTCCTCCAACGTTTGCCTACACGCGGCGTAGAACTCCTCATCCAGCAAGTCAACATCTTCAGTCGGGTGGCTGACGAGGTTGTCTGCACTCGCCGTCAGCAGGGTGCCCGTTGAAGTGCATTCGCTCGAGGTGGGGCTGACATGAGTGGTGTCGCTGGTGGTAGGGCTCACATGGGTGGTGCTGCTGGTAGCGGGGCTCACATGAGTGGTGCCGCTGGTGGCAGGGCTCACATGGGTAGTGCCGCTTACTCTGGGGCTCACGTGGGTAGTACCGCTTACTGTGGGGCTCACATGGGTAGCGACGCTGTTGGTGAGACTGCTATGGGTGAGGGGATCCTCGTCATGCTGAGGACTGCTAGTGGGGAAGTTGTGGGCGAGTTGGTGGGAGCTCTGGTGATCAGTTCTCGCCTCAGGGGTCCCAGCTGCTGCCATCTGCTGGGTGTAGCAGAGCGAATCGACTGAGGGCTCCTCTTCCATCACCTCAGGGTCTTCAGCGATGGGGTGGCTGTCTAGACGGGGCGGCGCCTCTTCTGCTTCGTGCGTCCTGACGGTGGTCATCTGCTGGGTGAAGCAAAGCGAGCTGGATGTAGAGGTTTCCTCTGCCACTTCAGGCGAAGATCGTGCGCAGTCGGATGAACCTTCAAGGTTTCCTCCCGGGGTAGTCGGCGCGTTGTCATGGTCCGAAGATGTCGTCTCTGTCGTGGGCTCGACCAGCGGGGATGACGGAGGGGATGCCCCCAAGGGGCTGGGACCCAGCTTCCTCATCTTGTACTGCTGTACTGCGTGTAGACTGCACCAGGCGCCAGGTAGGCCCACGTCTCCCGCTGTCCCGGGTATCGTGCCCACTTCAGTGTCCAGGGTGCAGAGAGATGCCGAAGACCTCGCTACTGCTCTTCGCACGCCCTCCTTTTCCCACAACCTGTTACCGAGGGAAGAGTCTGGGCTCGA
Source organism: Cymbomonas tetramitiformis (assembly GCA_001247695.2). Classification (NCBI taxonomy): domain Eukaryota; kingdom Viridiplantae; phylum Chlorophyta; class Pyramimonadophyceae; order Pyramimonadales; family Pyramimonadaceae; genus Cymbomonas; species Cymbomonas tetramitiformis. Next base: position 17,489 of record LGRX02034707.1, read on the forward strand.
AGTGGCGATCGCCTCCAGCTGCTCGGCGGGCGACAGCTCCCTCCAAGCCGCGTAGAGGTCGGAGGAACTGGCGCTAGGGGACTCGAGGACTTGCTGGCGGCCGTCGTGTGAGAGGAGGTGCCACAATGCTATGCGCTGATGGCCCTCCCTGCGATCTTGAGGCTCGCGGGCAATGCGTATTCTCTCCGCCAGCTGGTTGGCGTGGTTCACGTGCTCCTTTGGCGATCGACTCCCAGAGCGTATGCGGCTACGGGTGCGCTCCCACATCTTATCCACCAGGGCTTTGGCAGCCTCCGGGGATTTACGTAGAGCTCTGCGAACCTTTTGCATGGCGACCTCGAGAGGGAGGGAGTACAGTTCCCTCTTCCAGTGCCACGCAGTTAGCCTCTTTCGCGGGTCCGCGACATTGGACTGATAATTGGGTAATGGTAGGACAGCACGCGGTTGGGGGCGAAGATCGCGGGGCTCTCCAAGGTTGCTGCCCATAATGGGGGGTCTGTGCCGGGGGACTCGCCGCCCCCTCCGACCCTCGATCCTTGCCTGCGTGTAAGCAGGGCCATCATCGAGATGTAGGGACGGCTCGTCGAAAGGGGCGCTTTCTGCAAGGGGGTGACTGGTCAGGTCATCCCTCGGCAGCGATGGGGCACCAGCTGAGCGGTAGGTGCGTCGCAAGCGGGTTCCAGAGGTGAAGGCCACGCTCTTGGGATGAGGTCGATGGCCCCAAGGATCTCTACGTCCTCGTGCGCGTCGGGGTTCCACTGGTTCTGACCGCTTCTCCAGGGCGGAGAGGGTCTGATCATCAGGATGTGACCTCACTTCCCCGAAGGGCAGGGTCAGGGACTGGTCGCCGGCCAGTCATTCGTCGTCCTCAACCGGGGGAAGGCCGTCACCCTCCACAAGTTCGATGCCAGCGAGCGCCGCCAGAGTCTGGTAGCTCTGCTCGTCCTCACAGGTGGCAAGCGCCAAGACCTCCTCGGAGAACTCCTCTGGGACGCCGTCCACCGAGGAGATGTCCTCCTGCTGCTCGATGGCCCAGACGACGGCGGCCACGAACCCAGGAGAATTTGCCAATCGGACAGGGGCATTGGCCCTCCACTCCTTGAGCTTGGTCTCATCCGTGCAGTTGCGGACGATGTGCTCCGCGGAGCCGCAGGCGAAGCACCGGCGGACCTTCGGAGCGTCAGGGCGGGAGAGACCAGGTGGTGGTGGCAATGGGGTAACTGCCGCGGCAGCGGTAGTGGTGGGCCCATTCTCCAGCATGGCGAGTGCTGGGCGGCTCGAGGAGGGGGTGCGCCTGAAGAAGGGGGTACGCGAGGAGATGGGTTCGCGAAAGAAACAGTACGGGGAGGACGGTCTTGAGTGCGCCTCTGAGCTGCCTCCGTGTCGATGTCATTCTCCACCTCCTCAGCGACCTCCCGTATCTTCAACAGGGCGTTGTGGGTGCCCGGTATATCGTCAGTGGCAGCCTTCCTTTCCCAGTCCTCTGGCTTGGAGACATCCAGGTGGATGGCTCTCAGGCGCCGCATCACCTTGGGTGCGTACTTCAACCCTCGGCGGTACGTGGAGAGCATGGACAGGTTGGACATCTCCACGCAGTTGGGGACCCTGCCAGCCAGGAAGTTGACTGAGGCCATGCGGGTCTCCAATCGCGAAAAGTACTCCGCCGCGGTCTCACTCGACGCCTGTCTCAGTGCAATGGCCTCGCCGTGTGCGTTCTCCAGGTAGCTCTGTGTTAGGGTGCACACCGCCAGATCGCTGAAGAACACGTCCAGCTCCACGTAGCGCCGGTGCCAGGCCCGGTCGGACCCGAAAGTCCCCGCCGCACGCTCTAAGAACCTCTTCTGCTGGTCTTGTAGGGTGTGCTCCTTGAAGCTCCAGAGGAGGCTCGACACGCTCGCCTGGTACTCCGATACAGACGGCGTACAGCTGGGAGTGGTCAGCGCCTCGATCACAATGGCTTCTTGGAATATCTTCCGCACCATGTTGGAGTAGTGCTCCAATTGCGCCAGTAGGCCATCCTTGTCGGCCGATTTAGTGTCGGACGCGGAGCGAGGGAATCTGGTCACACCCCTGATCAGCTTCAGCACCATCTCCTTGGTTTTGTGCTCCAGGCGGACCTCGTCCGAAGATGCTCGCAGATTAGTGCCCTGCGGCAGTCGGATGATGCCTGGTACAAAGGGTGCGGCGCTGGGAGAAAGGATGGGATTAGCAGTGGCGGAGTGGGGGAAACGGGCTGAAGGTGGTGGTCCTGGGGCATGCGCAGGTGGAAGCGCAGGCGCGGGATTTGTGGGGACTGCGGTTGAGGTAGGCGGTAATACAGAGGCTGGTGGTCCAGAAGTAGGCGGTGGTGCGGGTGTTGATGATGGAGCGGGGAGCGGGAGAGGCGTGTGAAAGGGCATAGGGGTGGGTGGTTGCGCGGCCACCACGCTCATGTTTCGGTACCAGTCGGAGTTGCTGACTTCAGACCACGCGGCGAGCCCGTCCTGGTCGAAGTGCAGCATCTCGGACTCCCGCGCAGTGGCAGGAATCCACTCCCACACCGACTGTCACATACTCGTAGATCGCACATTGGCTGCGGCTGGGTCCCCAGTGGCCATATCCATGACCTCGCGGTCGACCATGAGGACCCAGGTCTCCACACGAGGATTGGTAAGGAGCAGCGGAGTGTGATGAAGGCGACCTCCCATGCGTGCATAGGCTGTCAATGGGGCTCCCAGCAGATGCATGATGGTGAAGAGGATGGTGTCGCCTTGTACTCCAGCCCTGCGACGTTCGTCTCGTGGTAAAGAGACAGTCGTCGCGCCTCGTACCCCCGCTGACTGATGTACCCACAGTGATCCGCCGTCATGGGTGATGAAGAGGGCCCGAACCTCTGGATAATGGGGGTAAGAGGGACCGGGTCCCCGATCGGGATCACCAGAAGGGTCTGGGGGTGGATCATCAGGGGGACTTGGGGGCGAGTTCCTGGGGCTGGGGACTCTGCGCTCTGAATCAGGGTCACCACCGCCATGTACCACCGACTCCATCGATTGTCGTCGGCGAGCCACCATCATGTTAAGGGGGGCCTGAGTGGGAGGCTCAATAGGGACCGCTCCAGTGACAGTCAGAGACTCTGGAGGGGTCTCGCTGTCTGCAGCGTCCGCCTCGAGGGGCCGATCCGCCGTCAGGGCTCCCTGTGCACTGCTCTGGGGGTCGTCTGATGGGGGGGTTTCTGCAGATACCGCTGCGCCTGGCGGGGCGAGCTCTCTTGAGAGCACCGCGGAGAGGTTCAGGGCTTGCACTGCCGCAAGGACCTCCCTGCGGATATGCTCACTTCGGTTGCTCGCGTCCGAATCAGACCCGGATCTGCGAGCGGCTCTCCGCCTGCGCTCTGCCCGCGCAAGTGTGCCCCGGCTCCCCCTGGACCCCGTACTGGTGCGGCTGGCGTCCGTCCCGGACTCGGGGTCGGAGTGCTCTGGCGAGCGGCTCAGGCTCGGGATGTGCCTGCCATGCGTTGCCGGGCCCGAGGACTCCCTTCGGGAGCGTCGGCGCCTGCGGGCCTCTGGGTCAGCTGTCACCGCTGGAAGGTGGCGCACCAAAAGTGAGGCCCCGCTCGGAGCGCCCTGTCGGAATCCGCCATCAGGGGGTGCCTGCAGGGGGTCTGGGAGAATCGCGGCGCCAATGCTAATGAAGGGCGGCTGCAGTGAGGGGTCCGCCGTAGGGTCATACAGCATTGAAGTGGTAGGTACCAGCTGTTGCGGCTGTGGCTGCTGCTGCTGCTGCTGCTGCTGCTGTTGCTGCTGCTGCTGTTGCTGCTGCTGTAACTGCTGCTGCTGGAACTGCTGCTGCTGTAGCTGCTGCTGCATTGGTTCCAGCGGTTGTTGCTGCTGTGGCCACTGTTGCTGGTACGCAAGCCATTGCTGCTGTTGTTGCAGATGCTGTTGATACGGCGTGGGGTACGAGCCCATGGGGTGATGAGTCCCCAATGTAAATGGTACTGGGGACACTCCCCCAGCAATGGGCGCTGATTGGGGGAGTACCCAGCTGGAGCCATTCCATACAGCTTGTGCAGGGGTGCCATCGGGCAGAGTATATGGGCGTGGTACAGCGGTATAGGGCATGGTGGTGCCCGGGAGTGGGAAGGGGAAAGTGGAAGCGTATGCGGTGGGGGACGGAAAGGTGAGGGGTGAAAATAATGGGGGGCGTAGCGGCTCTGCACTGACTCCCATGTTGGAAAGCGACTCTGAGGTGTGCTGCGACATGCTAACTGTAGAGCTGATCAAATCGAGAGCTGGGTGTGGCAAAAGCCACAGGTGAGCAGAGGGTGGAGTCTGCTCGCCTTTTATTTACTCTTCGATGTCGCTTTCTGGGGGCGAAGGAGGAGGAGAAGGAGGAGGGCTAATATCTGGCGATGGGGGAACGCCGTCGATCACAGCTATTGGAAATGCACCAGGAAGCGCGGGATAGATTGCTAGATCTTGGTCAGCCGGGTAATTGAAGAAGTAGTTCCCCTGCTGATGCCACTCGCGGTCGTAGTGTGCTGGTGGGATAGCCAGTGTGACTCTATCCAGGCGCTCAGCTGCTGTCCTCCACTTCGTCGTCAGAAGAGGGGGGCGAGGGAGGAAGAGGACCCTCTGGAGAGTCGTCGAAAGCTCCTGCAGGTGGGAAGGTGGGGTCTGGATAGAGTAGCCACTTCAGTGGGCCCTGTTTCCACCACGCTTTCCTGTATTTCTGTGGGGGAACTGACATGCACCAGCGAATTCAAAATTTCGCCAGGGTTCCGCGACCCGATTTTCAAGTGCTCAGGTGCGCGGGCAGGAGTCAAGCAACTGCGAAAGGAGGTATGTCAGGTCCAACCAAGGGGCTCAGTAAGGCTCCAGACGATAGCTGTGCTCCGTATGTCCCAAAATACTCCAGCCAAAGTGCTGCTGGAGGGTACCAGAAAGTGCTAGAGAAGCTGTCCAGAGGCTGCTGAAAGCGAGTATTTGGAGGGGCTTTCCCCACTACCGATGGCCGTGAGGGCGGTATTGGGGGGTTCTAGGCTGTCATATGGGGTCTGGGGAAGGGGCTTTTGGTGGTGGGGGCTGCTGGGGAAGGTTTTGGGGTAGGCTGAAAACGGGCTAAAACGGCTATTTTGGGCTGTTTTTGGCTGTTTTTCGCCTTTTTAACCCCTATTCCGGTATTCGTTACGCTACCGTAACAATCACTAAATTTTGAATTGTGACGGCATCCGGTTGCCAAATTCGATTTTGAAAAGACGGGCGAAAACGTCTAATCGGGCCGCACACCGCCGTACGCTTAGGTACAGACGAATCGTAGTATTGTGCAAAAGATTTACGTGTACGAGTTGCATATTCACGTATCAACACTATGTCATATGTGTATTGACCCTAATATGAAGTGAGTGTAACCATAACCCTAACCCTATGTCGAGTACTTATTTGGGCACACAATCGAGATGCTAGGGCCGTGATTAGGGTTGTTATACTTTCCAAACGGATAATGGCCGTCGCTGCTTTCTATAATTGTGTAACCGAAGTAGTCGTTGTGAATACTCAACACAGTGTTATGTGAATGGTGTGACGGGATCCGCCGTGATAAGCCGTTTTCATATCTATGTTCAAAAGTTGAATTGAAGGTCTTAAAGTGGAGATATCGATAAAAACGTGATTTTTCGGGAAATGGGAGATTCCGTTACCGGAATAGGGGTTAAGGCTCTAGGAAGTGAGTTATGAGGTTTTCCTGGCTACTATAAACCGGGGAAACCCTTTAGGGTGCTCCCTGACGGTTGTTTGTAGCCTGGGGCAGACTTGGAGTTTAAGATCGGAAAACCAATCTTGACTTTTCTGAGCCTGGTTGAGCCCCCACTGTTAAGGGAACGTTATACTGATGTTTTGTGACTTTTGGGAGCAGTAAATGGATTCCTTCTTTGAAAAAAAATGGCTTTTCTGACGTAAAAGTTGCGCAAAGTTTCCCAAAAGTACGAGTCTCCCCCCGCAGTATAACGAAAGTTACGGTAACGCCGTGGTTGAACGCGCGGAGGTGTTCAAGTAACGCTCATTGATACCAATTGTGCCTGGGGCACTACGACAGATGCTCGGAAATATGTTTTTGATTGAACGTGCAAAGGTACACAATTCGGATTTTATAATATACTGGATCAGGGCCAGATTGAGGTACAAACGATAATTCGGTTCCGAGTTCTGAAGGCTAAACACTTCTCAAGTGCTCCACTTATTCACTCGTCACTCAGGTTGCAGGGTCAACCACCCGGCAGCCGATGTCACACTTCGGCTCAACGTTCAATTCCCGTTCCGATCTCATTTCTAATTCCGATTCGTCATTCTCGATTCAGATGTTATGTCGACAGACTGACACGATGACTGCCACACAGTACTGTCATACTACTGTACTGTCATACTGTCATATTGTCATAGTGTCATAGTGTCATACTGTCATAGCCCCGACATCTGATATTCGATTTCATTGTCTTTTCAACCCCGATGCGAATCTGACCATTCTTCGAGGGTCTGACTGAGTGCCACGATGACACCCCCCACAGTACTGTCATACTACTATAGTGTCATATTGTCATACTGTCATAGTGTCATAGTGTCATACTGTCATACCCCGGACATCTGGTACTCATTCTCATCGTGATTTCAAGCCCAATTTCACTGTCATCGTGCCAATCCCAGATTACTCCCGATGACACACGTACGGACGCATAGGCATATCGGCTCACGCTGTGCCTCCGGGCACAAAGGGCGTGGCAGAAAGCCATATGACAGATCCAATAGGAACTGGAACCAGAATGGCAATCAGAATCCAAATGCCAATCAGAATTCCCAAAGGAACAAAGGGAAAGGTGGAAAAGGCAAAGGTAAAGGGAAAGGAAAAGGAGCAGCAGCAAATCCTCCTCAGCCTTGCCAACGTTGTGGTCGTACCAATCACGCCACAAAAGATTGTTTCTCCACCAGGACTCCAGAGGGAAAATCCATACAAGGCAAGCCTCCAGCTCAGAATCCTTTCAGAAGACAGCAGCAACAGAATAATCAGGGTGCTAAGAACGAGTCTGGCAAACTCGTCAACACGATCAACACCCTGGTTAAGGAGCTAAAAAGTCAGCAGAGCATCAATGCAGCAGTTGCAGCTCCAGCTCCAATTCCAGCTTCAGCTCCAGCTCCTCAGGGAAACTCTCAGGGTACTGCACAGGTGCCAGTGTTGAGAGCACCCCCAAGGTAAATCAGCCTGAAGATGCCACTGAAGCAAGTGGCCGGGTTGAGAGTATCTCAGAAGAAGTTCTTTCCAGTCTGACATTACAGTTTCAGCAGATGGACACTCCCTCAGAGCACATCGCACAGATGCAGTCTCAGACAGCACAGCTGAAATCACAGAAAAAGCTGTTGTTGTACAAAGGGAAAGTATATGGACAGAGCACTCACATATTGGTAGATCCAGGAGCTACATCGTCTTTCATCGACAGACAGTTCGCTGCTCAGCTTGGTATTGCACCCACAGATTCCTCACCATTCTCAGTGGGATTGGCTAGAGGAAGCCAACTACCCTGCACATCCTATCTTCCCAATGCTACATTTACGCTGGGTAAGTATAAGGACACAGAGGATTTCTACATCATTGACATGAAACCCTTCACTGTCATCCTGGGTCAAGATTGGTTGGAGAGGAGAAATCCACACATTGACTTCCAGTCCAAAAACCTGACGATCACTAGGAAGCACTCATCAGGCTCCAGTGTTCGCACAGTACTATCCAGAGTTGAACAGACTCCAGGCTCAGATGACCTTCCTGAAATGGAATTGGTCAGTGCCACCACCATGAGAAAGCACCTACGTCGTATTCGATCCAGTGGTTCGGCTGAAGAAGCCGTAGCTTATCTCTTCTTTCTCTCAGAGGTCGATGGTGAACTGGTCTTCGCAGCAGCAGACTCAGACACCACTATCAATGGAAGACCCAGAGGTCACAGCAGCACGTGATCAGATGAGGGAAGACTTTTCAGACATATTCCAGGAGGATCTTCCAGCTGGCCATAGGCCAGAGCGGTTTGAAGGTGGTTATCATCGAATCAACATTGAACCTGGGCACACGCCGCCATCGCAGCCAGTTCGTACCATACCCGTGCCCATGATGGAAGAGCTCAAACGACAGATCATCAAGTATGTCGAATTGGGTACACTATCCTTCGTCCGTCATCATCTCCATATGGATGTCCTATCATTTTCGCTCCTAAGCCAGGTGGGAAGTGGAGGATGTGCTGTGATTATCGAGCCCTTAATAACATCACAATTAAGGACACGTATCCATTGCCACCTCACGACACCCTTCTTGAACAGCTAAAAGGTGCACGATGGTTTAGCAGATTTGACTTCAATCAGTTTTTCCATCAGATCCCTATACATCCAGATGACATTCACAAAACAGCTATTCGCACCAGATACGGTTCCTATGAGTGGACAGTTATGCCTTTCGGATTGACCAATGCTCCTGCAACAGCTCTACGTGTAGGAAATCGGGCATTCTTCGACTTCATCGATCGGTTCCTTGTCATTTTCATGGATGACACTATTGTGTACAGTCCGGACTTTGACAGCCACGTGAAGCATGTTCGACAGTTCCTCCAGCGTTGCAGAGATCACCAGTTCTTCATCTTCAGGCCTTCCAAGGTGGAGTTGTTCGTCAGATATATAGACTTTATCGGACATCACATCTCTGAAGCAGGCCTATCCATCATCGAAGACCGAATCCGAGCAGTCATGGCAATACAGCCTCCAGTGTCGTATCAATGGTCCTACCGTTGGAAAGCAGCCTCTACGCCGTATGGCTAAAGATGGCAAGTCATCCCTTCGGTCATTCTTGGGCATGGTCGGCCAATTTAGGAGATTCATACCAAAGTTCTCCAAAATTGCCGAGCCGCTCAATCGTCTCCTTAAAGATAATGCAGAGTTTGTCTGGGAATCTGAGCAGCAGAAGGCATTTGATAACCTCAAAAGTGCCATCTGCAATGCTCCAGTACTACAGCTTCCAGATCAGAAACTGCCATCTATTATGGAGGTCGATGGATCAGGCACACACGTTGGTCAAGTGGTACTACAGGACCAAGGAAAAGGTATGAAGCCATGTGGCTATCACAGCGTCACTCTTTCTGATACACAGAGACGTTGGCCTATTCCTGAGATTGAGCTATTTGCCATTGTGGAGGGCTTCCGATTCTTTCGCCACATCTTGTTGGGAGCTCCTGAGACTGGTGTACGCTCAGATCATCAGCCACTGGTTTATTTCCAGTCCAAATCCACACTAAGCCCCAAACAGGCGAGGTGGTTGGATGAGCTCTCCGAGTACAACTTCCGAATAGAGCACATTTCTGGCGAAAAGAACAAGGTTGCAGATGCACTCACTCGTATCTCTACACTCTTTGAACTCACTGATTGTCTGAAACATATAGACATCAGCGAGGTTCCAGTCATTGACATACCGTCTACAGATCCTACATGCATTGCTCTTGTATCTTCTTCATCAGCTCATCAGCTTCACGACATCATTATATCCCAGTATGATCGTGATACATTTGCACAGACTATATTATCCAAGCTGACATCATCGACTTCATCACAATCAGTCAGCAGCTTCGAGCTCATTCAGGGGTTGATCTATCGCAAGACCATATATGGCAGACAGCTATATATTCCACCTACTGCCAAGGTCCCTACAGATGACGGTGAGATCACACAACTTCGCCACATTCTCCTTCATGAGTGCCACTCAGCCACTATTTCTGGTCATGTAGGCAAAAATCGCATGCTTCATCTATTGCGTAGCCGATATTATTGGCCAGGAATGACGACGGCAGCCATCCAGTACACTCGGGAGTGCCCCGTGTGTCAACGCCAGAAAACGAGGAGACACAAACCTTATGGTCAGTCACATATACGATACTGTGTGCCTAAGACAAAATGGCTTGATGTATCTCTTGACTGGATTACTGACCTGCCTATCACCACTAATGGGCACGACAGTATATTTGTGGCAATGTGCCAATTCTCTCATCGCTGTCATCTCATTCCCTTCAGCATGACCTGGACTGCTCAGCATACTGCTTTGATATATATGCAGCATATCTTCAAGCTCCATGGTCTTCCGAGGAACATCATCTCAGATCGAGACCCCAGATTTACCTCTACATTCTGGCAAACACTGTGGAAATCTACTGGTACGAGATTGTCTATGACGTCTTCACACCATCCACAGTCGAATGCAAGCAATGAGAGGAGCCATGCCTTCATTGAGGATATCCGCAGGTAATTTTCAATTTGTTGATTCATGGTTCACCATCCTCTGGTTTATAAACTGATTAGATAGTACTTTTCATCCACAGGTTTTGTTGCAATGATACTTCAGCCAATTCGTGGGAGGACACGTTGCCTCTGGTGGAGTTTGCAATTAACAACACAGTTTCTGCATCTAGTGGTTATTCACCATTCTATCTCGACTCGATGGCGCAGCCACTTTCGCCTCATGACCTGGCAATCACTATTCCGCCAGAAGCTCCTGTTCCAATACAGAATGCTATTCGAGATCATTTTGACCAGTACTCGGCTGTACATGCCAACGCGGTAGACAACATTTCCCGAGCAGCAGAAATTAGCCAAGCCAGATTCAATAAGACTCACATGCCTCGGCAATATGCAGTAGGGCAGAAAGTTCTTTTACGGACCGAGTTTACCCAATGGACTGGTTTGACAGAGGCAGGCAGACACTTTAAGCAGCCATATATTGGGCCGTTTACCATATCCAAAGTGCTAAGCCATGGACGTGCATACGAGTTAGATTTCGGAGATCTCGATATCCGTATCCATCCGGTACAGCCTGTATCCAGAATAGAGCTGTATAACGACTCGATCCAAGCACCTTTGCCTCTGCCACAGATGATCACCGAAGAAGGGCAACCACTGTTTGAGATATCACACATACTCTCAGATAAGATCACTAGAGGTGTCAAGTACTACTTAGTGCGATATGCAGGCTACGACCCTGAGCATGACACCTGGGTCAAAGCCACAGAGCTGACCAATGCAGCAGGCATGATAGCTGCCTATGAAGGCTAAACATTATATTAAGCCTGATGCCCTTACTTCTTGTAATATATACTAATACATGTCGATCATCTATATACCTTGCTCTTAATGTTTTATCATTATGTTGCATAGAAGCGGGAAATTGATCCTTCCTTGCTAAAGGTGTAGTGAGCCTTGTAATCAAGGAAGCCTCAAAATCATACCCTTGCACAGATACGCACACATGCGAGATATCATATCTGTGGATAAATAAAAACTGCTAATGCTACCTTTGCCATACCGTGGTTTGTCATTCGGATATTGTGGCCAGTCATCCGAAGCTACCGGAGACATCGACTGACAGAGGTAGACGGAGTTGTGATCCTAAGTTATGCCTGACACACATAACTAAAATAAATTTCACATTAGTACGTGGCGAATCCACTCTGAATCGACAGATGTTCGTCAAAGCGTGCGTACTGGACCAAAAATTGAGGAGATGAGCAGACCGGGTAAAGGACTATAAGTCCAATCCCGTTAAGCAGGGCCACTCCGTTTGCATTAAAACAAGCCCCCGGTGAAATAACTCCGGAAACATCGGGCTCGCCATGACCGCCTGTGAACCTCCAAAGTAGCTGCAGGAGGGGAGGAAGGGTTGGGTGCACTATATATAATTACGAACTGTGGAAACATGTACCTAAAGGTTTTCGTCGATCAGTTGTATATATAAGGCCGAGAATCGTTCGATTATAAATTGTTAAATCGTCCGATCATCGTTCGCAAAGGCGTCGACGGCTAGCGCAAATAATCCGTAACGTAAACCTCGGATACCTTGAATCGTCACTCTGAATCACGATACGCTTTAAGCGTCAATCTGAATCACGATACGCAATTCATGGAACCTTGAATCGTCACTCTGCAATACGATACGCAATTCATGGGGGCTACATCCTAAGAACTGTAAGGCTAAATGCCTAAGGTGAGGGACTAAAGTGGACTCAGTTCCCCCCAATATCCTAAAAACACCATGAGTGAGGGACGCCTCACATCGGTGTAAGAAGACTGGTACCAGCAGCAGCAACAACAACAAAGACATCAAAGACATATACAAAGGTATGCCCGTTGTGAGGTCACAACTCTCTTAAGAGGGGAGATCTGTCAGGGTTATGACCGATGACACATGTGTCATACATGTCATACGTGTCATACCTGTCAGACATGTCATACCATGTCATGTCATGTCATGTCGAGTCATGTCATATATTATAATGACATACAGTCGTCGGTACGGTCGACTATGACTGTACATGTCATCGAGATGATAAGTCATATCATCTGTCATTACTCAAGGTGAGACTTGAGTGACACATGTCATCGAGAGACCAATATGTCGGACTCGAGATGGTAAAGCAAGATGGTGTCTTGAAGTACCGAATGGTTCGGAGAAAACTCATCTTCGCTTCAAGCATGTTCTGAACAAGCATGTGAGTATCATATGGCTTATTCGTTCAGCCGATAATAATTATTGTTCAACCAATGCCTTGGGTTCACAACCCGATAGCGGTGGCATCTATGCGATGCAGGGCATTCGGTATAGATGAGGTAGCGTTGTGCTACAGCAGTAACTTCGGACGAAGCACTGCACTCATCACCCGCTCTTACGTTGCACGCGTTGTTACTGTTCAATAAAATCCGTGCTATCTTATCATATCATATTATATCTTAGGGCTCGCTTGTGAGACCTTATCAGCTTCTCAGTGGTGTGAGCACGTGAGCCGCAGTGCATCTCACGGTTATCGTGTGGCGCGCACATACTCATATATTGAGTAAGTTGGCAGCGCTCCGAGTTTTCTTTTGCAGTTTTCGATATTTCAGGTTAGGAAGTTTAGTAGTCTAAGCACTGGCGTTGCATATTTGCGTTTGGAATGTGGCGTGTGCATACTCATAGAATATATTGAGTAACCTGGCTGTGCTCTGGGATTTTTTTTGCAGTTTTGATATTCCTTGTTAGGAAGTTTATTCACAGCATGAGCACTTTATTTGCATCTTGCGTTTGTTATGTGGCGTGCACATAATGCTACAAAATTGAGTAAGCTGGCTGCGCTCCGGGTTTTTTTTTTTTGCATTTTTGATATTCTAGGTTAGAAAGTTTAGCAAGAGCACTTGAGCTTGCATAGAATCGCGTGTGGCATGTGGCTTGCGGATAATCATATATTTTGTAAGTTGGGTGACGCACTCCGGGTTTCAAGCTGTTTTAATATTCTAGCTTTTGTTTTAATATTCTAGGTTAGAAAGTGTAGCAGGAGCACTTGAGCTGCATAGAGTTGCGTGCATGCGCACAATCATATACGTTCTAGGCAAGGTTGAGATGTGAATCGGTACTAGGAATGGTGGAGTGTTCCATCGATCGGCGGCATGTCGACTTCGCCAGCATATCTGGCAGACTTGCGCAAAGCATGTGAGGGGATACCACGGGCCAATCCAAAACGTGTTGTCATTCGGATGAATAGGTGTGGAGGCCCACAAATATTCATCTGAGGTAATCACTTTGTTGAGGCTTGTTCATTGCATAAGCTTGAAAATAATGGCTAATTTGCTTTCAAGAAAAAATGCGCATGCTATACAATCATGTGTTGCGGCCTTGCGGGTCACCAGGTAGTGATTTAGGTATTAATTAAGGCCCCCGGAGCCTTCCTTATACCAAAATGACCCTCTACAGACCCTCGATACAGTGGGCCCGTCCCCCATATGCTCCCGATGCATGAACCTTGGGTGCTGCTCCCTCGGAACCCTATCAATGAAGGGGGTGCAAATTTGCCACCCCTCCCCCTCCCCTCAATGCGGCCCCTCTCTTTAGGGTGCCGTCCCCGAAAGCTCCCGAAGGCCCCCGGAGCCTTCCTTATACCAAAATGACCCTCTACAGACCCTCTATACAGTGGTCCCGTGCCGCATATGCTCTCATGCACGTCCCTAGGGTGCTGCCCCCTCTATGGCTACTGCCCCGCAGTACTTGTCATAGTACTTTCGAGCTCGAAAGTACTATGACAAGTACTTTCACGCCATAATTTTTTTCGGTGTCTTTTAAGGCTACGGTCATACTGCCCTTCATATTATGTTGACTTTGTGACCCAAACATGATTGTCTCATGTGCCATTGGCCTCTAAACCACTTGTCGCCTTCCCATTGGATGCATATTGCCGAGGGGGTAGCATTTTTTTGTTACATTGCGGTTTCCGCACTGGGTGTTCAAACAGTTGGCCATCTTTACGAATTCTTTTGGAGTAGCTCTTGGCGCGAGATTGCCCGGGCGACCACACATATCCAAGGGGTGTATGTTGGCCAATGATGTTTGTGGGTGTGAGCCTGTTGGCGTGATGCCATTTGTGGTAATAAGTTGCGGGTTAAACCCAACCCTACAAGTGTGTTTACACAAATCAATCGCATGGTAGGTTGGGGTACACAAGAAGCATGTCATGGATCCTCCCAACGGGCACCCTTGTACCGAGTATCGCTCGGTGATGATGTATAACGATGTTGCGGACTACGAGACCTATTTTTGGGGACCCCGGTCGATGTCTAAGGTGCATATTTGAGTTATGAAGAGATGCCAGAGCCTAGCAGACATCGTACTAGTACGCATGCACAAGTAGCATACCATGGATTTTCCCAATAGTCACCCTTGTACCGAGTATCGCTCGGAGATGATGTACAACGATGTTGTGGACTACGAGACCCATTTTCGGGGACCCCGGTCGATGTCTAAGGTGCATATTGGAGCTTTGAAGAGATGCCAGGGCCTAGCGGACAACGTACTAGTACGCATACACAAGTAGCATGCCATGGATTCTCCCAACGGGCACCCTTGTACCGAGTATCGCTCGGTGATGATTTGTAACGATGTTGTGGACTACGAGGCCCATTTTTGGGGACCCCGGTCGATGTCTAAGGTGCATATTCGAGTTATGAAGAGATGCCAGGGCCTAGCAGACAGCGTACTAGTACGCATGCACAAGTAGCATGCCATGGATTCTCCCAATGGTCACCCTTGTACCGAGTATCGCTCGGAGATGATGTATAACGATATTGTGGACTACGAGACCCATTTTTGGGGACCCCGGTCGATGTCTAAGGTGCATATTGGAGCTTTGAAGAGATGCCGGGGCCTAGCGGACATCGTACTAGTACGCATACACTTGTCGCATTTTTGAGCTTTTTTTATTATGCTATGATGTGGCGTCTATCTCTGGCGCATGGCTCGTTCCTTTCCGCTCTTCCAGGACTAGGCTCTTCGCATTTTCGCGACCCGCGGTTTTCCCCGGGAACTTCGACCGACGATTCACCGATTCTTTTGACTACTTGGTGGCTAGTGAGCTACAAGTAGGTGGTGCCTTGGCGCGCATGGGGTTTCCGCGAGAAGATTTGAGGTTCGCGAGCAAGGGCATTCCGACCGGGAAGTTGGGAATGAGCACATAATTTCAGTTCGGAATCTGTTTTAGTATCGGTTTCAACCACTTGACCCTCCCCTTGGGCGAGAGAATTGGTTCGACAGGCCCCTCCTGTTCGGACCGCAGTTCATTATTCTTCATCCTCTTCCCAGCAGCGGCTTATATGGGCTCTGAGTGACGCCTCGCGAATGATGTTGTTTATAGTGATAGCTGGACAGATTGGAGTGCCCACTTGGGTGCTTCAATGCGTCGTATGACAGCGGTGTACCTTATGGATTGAAGGTCCGATCGATTCTCCATTTTGTGGACACCTCTAGGACAGGGCTTCGCTGTGGACACAGGTTTCCGCAGTGCGCTTTATGGCGGAGTTTTAGACGTTCCACTTGGAACTGAATTTTTACCGTAGCTGGAGAGCAACATGTTTTGGCTTGGACGTTTACTATATTCTCTATCTGGTTCTTTACCCTCTTTGGTGTTATGGTGTTTCTTGCCGCATTTCTTGGGCGGACCTCGACACTTACTGGCCTACACTACGACATTTTGCCAGTGCTAGATGGTTAGATGCAGCGCGTATCGCCTAGTTGTCAGTTTCTTTTTGTGCATTCTTTTGGCAGCGCAGGCTGGGTTTCTACATTTGATGCGTAGTTGGGTATTTTATGCAGCGTTGCGCAGAGCTTTGGACCGACGATGAGTATTTTATGCTGCGTTGCGCAGCGCATCGGACCGAATGTTGATCACATGTTGAAGTCCGATTGAACTTACTCTAGGCCAACGAACTTACTACCCGAGACTATTGACGATCGTACGAACTAGATCCTGTTTTTTTTGGATGCAATCCACTCTGCCTTGGGGGGTTTCACTGGGAGTGGCGGGCTGGCTATACGGTATGCTGTGTCAAGGTTGGATATCAACCTTAAAGACTATGCGGCTGCTATTGAACTGTAGCAAGCTCGCAACAATACTTGGTGGGGATGAGTGCAGCGCTCTGGTGTCCAGAAGTGTCTGCTTGAGCGCAATGCTCCTCATATACCTCATATACAATGCCCTCACGCTTCATAAGCGTTACCACCATCGGGTTGTGAACCCGAGAGCATTGGGTGAACTAACCGTATCGGCTGGTCGAAATAGCCATTTGATACTCGCATGCTGTTCAGTTCATGCTTGAAGCGAAGACGCGTCCTCTCAGAACAGATCGTTCTTCAAGAACTTGTCTTGCTTCGCCATCGAGATGCCGTACCTGGCTTCTCGATGACAGATGTCACTCATGGTGAGTGGACGACAGACATTATGACTGTACATGTCATAGTCGACCGTACTGACAATACTTGACGACTGTATGTCATTATAACATATGACATGACATGACATGACATTGTATGACATGTATGACATGTATGACAGCTATGCCACGTATAATACATATGTCATCGGTCATATCCCTGACAGATCTCCCCTCTTAGAAGAGTTGTGACCTCACAATATAGGGTGCATACCTTTGTATATGTCTTTGATGTCTTTGTTGTTGAGCTGGTACCAGTCTTCTTACACCGATGAGGCGTCCCTCAAGGTGTTTTAGGATATTGGGGGGAACTGATTCCACTTCAAACCCTCACCTCAGGCATATAGCCCTACAGTTATTAGGATGATGCAGCCCCCCTTGAATTGCGTTTCGTATTTCAGAGTGACGTTTCAGGGTATCTTCCGAGGTTTACGTTACGGATAGATATTGCGCTTGCCGATCGAACGAACTATCATACATGTTTCCACGGCTTTTTTGCATCCACCCCTTCCTCCCCTCCGAGAGCTTACTCCCCGGTAGGTTCACAGGCAGAATGGAGGGCCCCTTTCAGGCTTGGTTTAATGCAAACGGAGTGGGCCCTGCTTAACGAGATATCGGAGGGTCTCTATGAGTCCACTTTAAATCCTCACCCGATCTGCCAGACTCCTTTTTTTTCGGTCCGGTACGCGCGCACTGACGAACATTTCATAGATTGGATTCGACAACGTACTAATGTGAAATTCGTTTAGTTATGTATGTCAATCATAACTCAGGATCACAACTCCGTCCACCTCAGTAACCGGTAGCTGCGCCGGATTACTGGCCATAAAATCCGAATGACAAACCACGGTCTGGCAAAGGCAGCATAGCAGTTTTTATTTATCCACAGATATGGTACCCGCATGTATGCGTATCTGTGCAAGGGTATGATTTGGTACAAGGCTCACTACACCTTAGCAAGGAAGGATCAATTTCCTGCTCCTGTCATATCAATTTGATGCAGGGTAAAAATGTTAGGGATGTAACCCTGCAGTTCTTGGGATGCAGCCCTGCAGTTTTTGGGATGCAGCCCTGCAGTTTTTGGGATGCAGCCCTGCAGTTCTTGGGATGCAGCCCTGATTATTATTCGGTCGGCAATCATTGGCCAAAGTCATCGGCTAGCAGCTTTTGACTCAGAAGCCACAATGTTATAGAAGCTACGACCTATCGTGACCATATGCGGCAGTTATGCCTTCAGCATACGTAGACAATATGATTATGTGGAAATTATAATCCCACTTAAGTTGCATCATGTTAAATTTATCCAGGTGTTAACAAGTGTTCAGGATTTGATAAGGGGTTGACGCCCCACAGGCCAAAGGTCATTGTCTCGTAAGGCTCGCTTCAAGTGTGCGGCTTTGAGGATCAGCGTCCCGGCGAGGCATAGGCATGATGCTTCCTTGATTACCATGGAGCTGGAAATGAGAATGCTCAAGATATTCGAAGACAGGAAGGCTTTTTGTTGGCCAGAGTTGCTGTCTAGATGCTTAACCTCTATGGGATTGCATTCGGATACAAACTGTGCAACCATACATGTGATTTATGCATTGGTGTATGACTTTGATGAATTGTCTCTTGTCATGAACCTGGAAGGAATGACGGGCAAATAGCTAGAGCGGCGGATCTCACTCACTCGGCTTTGCTGTTATGGAATTCGATG
The DNA here is from genome assembly GCA_001247695.2 of Cymbomonas tetramitiformis. Taxonomy (NCBI): domain Eukaryota; kingdom Viridiplantae; phylum Chlorophyta; class Pyramimonadophyceae; order Pyramimonadales; family Pyramimonadaceae; genus Cymbomonas; species Cymbomonas tetramitiformis. Next base: position 35,963 of record LGRX02034707.1, read on the forward strand.
CCTGAATGGCACAAATGGCAATCCTTGGCTCAGATGCTTTCCTTCAGACTCTGGCAACAACTTGTGCGCCAGGATCAACAATTCATCAATCAAAACACATGTTACCAAGGCTGATTCAACGAATCCTTCAACTCTTGAAATTCAACAATCAGCATCTCAGGCTGTTGACGTCAAAGTAATGGTTGTAAGCTTACAATATAGCTTATTCACATTTAAAAAACCATCGTTCTCCTATGTCAGTGCCCTTCATATAATATGATAGAGCCGGAGAAATATGCATCTATGATTTCTTCATAATGAACTTCATGTGTCAGTAAGTCAAATAAAGACTTCATTTGATGCTTCAATCGGCATGATGTACCGTGTCATCAAACTTTATGACTGCTATACACAGATGCTGGAACTTTTCATAAGATTTTTAATCTTCCAAGCAAAAACACAATGATGTAAAATCAAAATGATGTAAATCAATTTGTGGCAGCTGTATGAAGAATGAATGAATCTATACTCCTTCCTCCCCCTTTAAAAAGAGGTGTATCAAACCAATCAGATGGTGATGGAGAATGCCATTCAATTATTATGTTATGTGAAAAATGGTTTGATAGAAAATCAGACTGAGATTACTCATCGAATCAATTGCTTTCGAGGTAACAATGTCAAATTGTCAATATGAACACCGATTCTCTCTACGTCACACCGGCAACATGCCTGACGCTTTTGAATGCGGCGAATGCCAGATGATGTCAAATGCCAATGTCAATCCACTATGATTCAATATGCAGTTTTTGGGTTGCGGCCCACATACATTGTTGGTTCAGGATCACAATAGAGTGCCTAACTTTAGACAATGTTTCTGGATAATGATTGTCACAATGAACAACGAAACTAGTGATGGTACCGAAGCTCACTTTGGTATGGAAGCTAATAGAGAGTCAATCAAGAATATGAATATCATTTCTCTACTGTCGTAAAAGGCTCACAGATTTAGTGTAGCTGTAATGACAACAACTTACTACGAGTTGTATTTCCGTACTTGATGAATGGCTGGTATGTCATTTCATTGTGACATCGCCTAGTGATATGTGTATATATGAATCTTATTCAGTACATGATCACTTATCTCAATGGTACCCATTTTATTTTTGGGCATACACTATTCAGAATGAACTGTGCTTGGAAACCATCTGTAGATTGCAGGTTCGATTTCCCGCCATGGCTTTTTCCAAGTTTCGTGGCCTAATGGACAAGGCGACAAATTTCTAAACATTCCAGAATGAGCTTTCAAAGAGTTATAATTCCTCAATGAGGCATGTGTGTCTTATGTGCCAAAATGATATGAAACCACAAGTATGATGTCAATCTATATGTGGATGGTTTATACCATTGTATGCTATTCCACAAATAAGTAGTGATGTCAGAATAAAGTTTTGGACAATTGCAACTCAGTACAAACCCGAGTGCATACAAGTCCACTTGTATGCTCAGAATCTGAATCTAATGTACTTTCTATATGCACAGGATAGAATATATTTTCTATGTGATTCTGGATTCAGGAACTAGAGTCAATGAAAAACTCCTTTCCTATTTCAGACGATGAAACCTTTATTCCCTTAGGTGCAATACCTTATCTTAAGGGATAGTCATTTTCAATACAAGTTTCAATCGATTTTCTCAAATCTGTCACCTTTATGATGATCAGACTGGTCAATTTTATAGCATAACCCACTTCCCCTTGCTGAAGGAGACGACTCCTGTCATAGGGCGGTATGTTGGCTGTTTTCATATGGCACATGGAAAACATGAGTGGCTCGGCAATCTTGGAGAATTTCGGGATAGATATCCTGAATTGGCCGATTATGCCCAAGAATGACCGAAGGTTAGACTTGCCATCTTTAGCCATGCGGCGTAGAGGCTGCTTGCCAACAGTTGGGTTATAGGCTGTATAGCTATGTTAGCTATGTTGGAGGCTGAATAGCCATGACTGCACGGACTCTGTCTTCCATGATAACTGGATAGACCTCTGAGATGTGGTGTCCGATAAATCAATACATCTGACAACAACTCAACCTTAAAAGGTCTGATGAAGAGCTGATGATCTCTGCTGCACTGTAATTTTTTAATACTGTGCACTACTGAAATGCCTCGTGATATAATAATCTCACAGAATAGGCATTGTTCAATGGCGGTATGATCAGATATGTAATGATCAATGAAGACAAGATGACCGGTATGGCTTATTCAGCAGGCATGACTACCTCAAAGAGATGCCAATACACGGATACATTTCAAGACATAAGGGCAATAGACTTATTATGTAGCCTTCAAAGGCAGCTAGCATTTATGCTGCATTGGTTAGCTCGGTGGCTTTGACCTATTTAGGTGTTGTACTCAGGCCGTAACCTGCATATTGCATTGAGTACTCTTGACATCTTTAATGATCCAATCAGATGATATGTATGAAATATCAAGAATGGTTGCCTTTTTTCCGTGATCATCGGTGGCAGAGGCTATAGTGCTTGCACCGAATCATTATACAATTCTAGCCTGGATACATGCTAGACCAGATGTATACAAATGTCTAGGTCTCCAAAATCAAGCTCATATGTACGTCATGGCTGATGACCTTAGAAATGTTCGATACATATGTGTGTCAACTTCATGGAGTTCTGCATGATTTGACTGTATATAGTCATGATTACCAAAACAACAACGATGATGCAACTTATTTGTCTTATTATTTGTCTTTATTATTTATTTGGGTTTTAGTTGTATTTTTTTTAGCTTATCAGCTTCCCTCTTCAAGGAAGTGTAGATTGCTAGGCGGTCGTCAGGCGCCGTTTAAATACAACAGAGGTCCGATCTCATATTTGATGACGTGGTAGCTTACGTGAAGCTGGACAGCAGTTCTCGGGATGAAGCTCATTGCACCGAAGGTGCATCGCAGTTTTTTTGGGATGCAGCCCGAATTCACGTCATCAGCGTGGGTCATATCGTGCCCATGTATGTGCTGTACAAAATACAACACTACCCTCCAGCGGCGAAGTGGTTTGTTATTACCATCATCGTATGCTGTGGGATATCAAATATATAATCAGAGAGTATGGTAATATGTGTACCATGTTATCAATATCGGAGGGACTGTGTCTTCTTTAAACTCCTCATGCCTATATGTATAATGGTGTTGTACTGATGTCAACACCTTCTCTCTGAGTGATTTATTGATTTCAGATGTGATGTCGTGGCAGTCAACCTTGTCCGCTCGTACCGGGGGTTGTATGAAATGTGTCCACGTCATCGGCACGAGTCATATTGTGTCCATGCATACGCGATCTTAGCGCAGGTCACAACACAGTGCCCGAGCATACTGTGCTTACACTATTGATTTTAACCCCCCCAAGCCCTCATCAATAGTTTGTTATTTTTTATAGTATTTTGAGGCGACCATGAAATAATTAATTTTCCCCCCTATTTATTTATCGACGCCATGTGTGCATTCGATAATTATTTAGTTTTAAAACTATTTCTTGTCCTATTGCTCATTATTTTTCACGTGAAGTTAATTAATATTAGTACTATTTATTTGTTCATATCTGAAAGTATATCGAGCTGTAATAATTAGGGTGTCTGGGTCGATGATGCAATGACTACAGTACCTGAGTTAACACATAATGAAAATAATTATTATGCGAATGAAGGAGCCCTTCTGTACATTGTCGATGGTGCCCTTTCGAATGGCAATGCCTGTGTTACGAGAGTCTATGGCTATCACTCTGTTTTTGCTGTTTTAAAGCAGATAGGTATGTGTTGAAGTGAGGCACCGAATGAAGAGCGGCCACATGGCCCTTGAGTACAGCGGCATCGTGCTTGAGCAAAGTGAGAGAAGCGTTTTCGAACGCTGTCTTTTTAGGGCGGCCAACGACGACTTTAGACTTAGTCAAGGCTCCATATGCTACGACTGCCCACTTTTTCTTGGTTTTGGGAAGGAACAGTGGATCGCCGTCCTGCTCCTCCTCGTCGTCGTCGCCCGGTACCACTGGCCTCACCACTATCGGGTCGTTGTTCACTGCTGACGCCTCGACGACCTTCACGCCTAGGCTGCTTAAAATTGAGGCCTGCGGCAGCCTATCCAAACGACGACGCTTGGCTACCATGTCACCGAGTGTGACTGGTTTACATTGGCATATTGGTCCCAGTCCCCGGATCTTGCATACCAGGCAGTCCACGGGATTGTTCACACCGCTCATCTTCAATGAGTTTGAAAGCAGTCCAGCGGCGCATCCTCTTGCTCTTGGACTGTGTCGGGGCGGTGCGACTGTGTCCACTACCCGGTGGTACATGGGGATGTACCCAAGAGGGTCTGGGTACATAGGGATGTACCCAAGCTAAATCGACGGTATGGGGGCATAAATTTAACGGTTTGTCGTTACGAATCATCAATATAGTTAGCCAACATCATCATGAACACGGGAATATGCCGTCACAAGCATCCTGACAGGATATATATCATGTCAGGTGCATTCAAACCCATGCAAATCGCAACTTGGCTCCCAAAAACATTTTTCTAATTGTTTTTTACCACGGTTTGTTGCGACTCGCCTTTTTCACAGTCTCGCATATCTTAGGGGGCGGGGGATTCTTCACAAAGTGGAATACTTTTTAAGGTTTGTTACACCACAATATCTTAATTAATTTATTTTCGTCATGTTCGGCGTACCCTAGATCCCCAAGCTTAACTGCTTACTTGCCGCACGGCACGAGGTACCTTATCGGGTATGGGGACGAGTCGACGCGAGCGGTTGAAGGTGACCTGTGATATCGATTATTATGACCAAAAATATTTGCCAGCTCATTCTTTGGCAATCGTATTTGCGATAACATGCATTGCACAGATAAATATGCTTTCGTTCAATAGATCGATGGGTGGGAGTCATCACACATGTCCGCGCGCATTTTTTCGAGGCGAAATCTAAAATCTGACACTGTTTTATGATGAGAAGTCTTGATGATGAAGTATGATAACTTGTGAGGTATGGGACCGACCCATGATAAAATAAGTGCTTTGAAGGGTCTATGTTAATGCCCTAATGAAACATCGACCAAATATGCAATTTTCATGTGCATAACCATGCATACAAATCGATGTACCCAAGCGATGTACCCAAGAATTTAGAACTTGAGAATTTCGTCTTTTCTGGAAAATCACCTAGGCAACCGCCCCCCAAAACCCATGTCTATGACACGAATACCGCCAATCATATGGTTCATACCCAAGATTGGTGTGTTATTGACAACCTATATCGGCCATATGGACACTTGAAATGTTTCGAGCTCGCCATGGCGTGCGGAACAAAGAGTGGCTTGGGTACATCGTGATGTACCCAAGACCGGGTAGTGGACAACTGTGATCATGAGCGCTTCGAATCTTTCACCACCCGACTCACTGTTTCACTGTCACTATCACTATTAGGCCGACACTTGTCCATAGCAGATACTTAATATTTGCCTATTTGTTTGTTATACGTCATTCGGCGAGGGAAATTACTTATTTTCCTAACTATTTCTTGCTCCTATTGGTCACGAAATCGGCGTCCGAATTACTTAATAAAGATACTATTACTTTATTGGTCACGTGTGAGCCTGCTGAAGATATTTTGTTTCCATCAATTGTTTATAGATTACGACATTGCCCCTGAAATAATTAATTTTTGTTGAAATCAATAGTGTAATCACAGTACGCGATTTTAGCGTAGGTCACATTGTACCTCAATTTATTACATCTGAGGAAATCTATTACTGTACTCATCTTTGTGAGTTTAGACAGCATTGTACTGATTGCAACGCTTTTTCTGATGATTTATATATCACAGATTATACCAAATGTGGTGATCAGTCCAGTGCAAAATTTTGTCACCGGAATGTACAGGGATTGTGAATGATTGCAATCCAGCCGGAGGAATAATCTCAGCAGCTGTTCTGTACTAATGAATTCATCGGAGTTATACTCATTTCGACGATTCGAAACCCATGTCATTTGTAGTGATGCCAACGCACATGAATATATAGGGGTTTCCTCAGAATGCTTTTATGTGATGTCAACATATTAGGAACAATTCACTTGCATCCAGGACGAAGGAGTTACGCCTGGAAGGTTTTGCATGGTGGTCACCCAACAGTTATCAGTTGTTATTCGGGTGCCACATTCTGCCTTCAGTACTGGGACTATATCAACCAGTCCTACAGCGATGCACCTGTCCTTCCCACTCTTATGTATGGCTATAGTGCCAAAGTGTATCAGGTGGGATATATATATACATTATATAACTATCATCTTCTGATTCAAAGATATGCAATTAAGCATGGTATCAGGTTATATGTTATATATATAGTTAAGCATTCCGCCCTTACTCGAGAATGTAAATGCTGAGCAATAGTCAACTTATAGTCATTGGGATGTAGTTTCCCATCCGAGTTTACACTTTATTGGTGACGGTGGGTTTAACGTTGTACAGATTTCAACGTTACTTGTGGATGCAGTGGTTTTATCAAAAGCAATCCATCAGAAATCACCACGTATCGGAATATAAAATGGATGTGTGTGTGAGAGAGAGATATATATATATCTATATATTGTACATGTATTATATTTGTACATTGATATAATGAGGTGAAGTATATATATGGTTCCACCTTCTTCCCCCCTCAAGGAAGTGTGAATTCCATAGGCAGTTGTCAAGTGCCTATTACCTCATTAAGCAGCATGCAATCCTTATAGGAAGCAGCTGTACAATTATCGGGTTGTTGCCCTACAGTTATTGGGTTGTTGCCCGAAATATTGGTCATGAATGTGCTGATTTCAGCATGACCAAAATGCCAAATATAGTGTGGTTCACTAGTATTCAGTGGCATTTTAGGGTGTTACGGGTTATTGTGACCCTCATCACCTGCAGTGACCTTAGGGTGTTACATGGTATCGGTAACACCTAATTATATCAAATTTGAGCAGTGTGAACGTTTCCTGAAGGAATAAAGCAAAACTGCATTCAGCATGTCACTGTTTACCACGTGATACTTGAGATGTATGGTGGTGCATCCCGCACCTACGGTTGTGGCAAGCCGCCATGGGGCTTCCCCGCACACGCGGGCCCATGGGGATTTCATTACTTTGTCTCTCTCTTTCTTTTGATCTCGATCATGGGAGTGGGAGCTGCCGCCTACACGGCGGCCAATGACATCGACTCTGTGCAGGTATCGGGTCGGGCTGCACCGCAGCCTGTGCTGTGCAGGGGAGACTTATGCATCTACCCCGGTATATCCGAGCTGGACCCCGTCACTCTGGATGCAGTACTGCACTCCCTGGGTGCTGCGACGGTGGTTCACCGGCCGCCTGACCCACTGGAGAGCAGTGCTGCAAGCTACTACCGTGGGCATTGTGGTGACGGTGCACCTCTGGACTTTGACCCCGAGTAGCTTTCCTTCTGGCTCTGGCAGTGCACCACTCTGGTGGTGTGCTGAGATGTGCTTTGACCTCAACATGGTCTTCAATTTGGTTTATGCTTTTCTTTGACATCTACAATCTTCAATCTGGTTTGCTTACACAGTGCCTTTCAGTTGTTTAGCGGGAGCTACCTGCCCGTAGGTTTCTGCACTTGTGCTAGCTAGAGGGTTCCAATTTGTGTACCAGAATAGCACAGTTGGATTAGCAGTTAGGTTTGTCGCCCTAGCTCCTACCCTAACTTATCTTGACATCTCTGACTTACCTGTCAGTCACCACCCACAGTGCTGGGGTGGTGTGCTGAAATCTGTATAGGCAGCCCTGACCGGGAGTCCCGGTGCAGGCCCCTATGACAGATTCCTAGGTAGCCAACACTGGACCTGTGACTGATCCGTAAGCCCGTGCTGTGACACATCAAGGTGTCACAGGTAGCTAGGACCGAGACCGTTCCGACTCCGTGACCGTTCCGGGTATATCTAGCTTAGGGTTTATTTCTTATACGAGTTTATCTATATTGGTTCACTGACTGTCTGATATCTTGAACCGGGATATTCCAGTAATTGGTATAATACACATATCACTGCGCAGCATCAATGTTCATCTGATGTAAAATTGTGCGTCCGACTGCAAATATTGTATGTACATCTGCGAGTATTGAACGAACATCGTGATTGCATGCTATGTACGCGCGTAACACATATTGTATGTAGCGCTGCATGTAGATGCACCACGGATCATGCGCCCTCAAATCGTGCGTCCCCTGCATAAGATGAAATCATAGCAGGTGCGCATCGCACTGACGAGCTAAAATCATCGTACGTGCGCGTCGTGATGAACGATTCGTGCGGATCATTTGCAAATAGCGAAATCATCATATGTGTGCGTTGCACTGAACGATTCGTGCGGATTATTAGCGAACATCACTGTCGCCAATTCATTTCATATAGTATGTCGCTGTCGCCGGTGTATGTCGCATGGTATGAATGCGATCGCGCGAATAACGAAATTTCGTGCGTCCTGTCGCAGTTGATGTGAATCATACATACCGATGATCATTTTTCGTTCGCGCGCCTGTATCTCGCATACCATGCCAACCCTGCGAAATGTTGACAGCATGCATGTGCGATCCGTACGCCGTGCGCACACCTTGTCGCTGTTTATTTGCTGATGATATTGCTGGGAATGAAATTAGTTGTGAATGTGTTCGCGCTGATGATATTTATTGCGCACTTCGTTTGCTGACGATGTTGCAGCGAATGCTGTTGTACGCTTGTAGATATTCGATATATTATGTATACGTGCGAGCTATGTCGCCGATATGTATGCGCGAAACCTGTCACACCCACAGTATACAAAATGCTGGACTTCGGGTTTAGGCTTAGTTATTATGGGCTCTGACTAGCCCCTAGCCTGACCCTGCTTCCGTATCGTGTCCGTGACATCCTAGCACTGTACTGTACAATAGTACAGTACAGTAGTACAGTCTTTGTTTCACTGTCCGGGTTTCCGAGAAGCATAAAGCCTCGGCCGGACACTAGTTATGGATTATCTGTTTGATCTGTAGCGAGCTTAGCCGGACAGTAGTATCTGTCTTTCTCGCAGGTTATGGCCCGCACCGGCTTTCCGGTGATTCTGATGGCACAGCGCCTTGCTGTTGCCATGTTCGGCTAAGTAGGACGTAGGAGGGGTTGAGCGCCCACTTGGGCGGTGGTGTATCATTCTCGCGGTATGGCCTTTTGACATGGCAGTGATGGCGGCACGCGTTGTGCTCGCCTTCGCTGCGCAGGAGATCAGTTTGTGACGGATTGTTTTTATTTTACGGCAGTATCGTCGCAGCGAGAGTTGATCTGCATCGTGCGCCACTGGCCCTGGCGAGGACGCTCCACACGTTGTGAATTTTGGCCGCTCTCGATCTTCCGCTTACGACCTGTAATTTTCAGTCTGTTCTGCTGAGACTTCTACGAAGTATCTGGCCGCTGTGACAGTTCTTACTCCATCGCCCTGCTTAGCTCGACCTTTCCCCTGTCTCTCTATCATGATTACCACAGCAAATAGGATGACGCGGTCTCGCGTCCGTAGATTAGAGACGATTTTTGATGATGTGGGTGCGCAGCACGCTGCGACACCACACACCCCGCAGCTGCCAGCTCCGACCACCGCAGCTGCGAGGGAGATTCTCGACAAATGTCAACAGGTTGCTCGCGACAATTTTGACAGAAAGGTTGCGAAAATCGTTGCTACGAAAATTCTCGGGGACAAATCGGACCGCTTCGCTGGTACGAGTCCGACGCAGTCGACATTTTTTCACAGATCATGCATGAGCTTCGAGCACAGTTTCTTCTCCAGTCGCAGGCATTTGCTCCCCTCTTTGACCTGACTGACATGACTGTTGCGGCTAGGCATGAGGGCAACGAGTTGCTGCTTTCGGCTCTGACGTTTCTGGCTCGCCCTGGCTCGCCTGCTCGTGACTGGCTTGAGGCCTCTGGGTCTGACGTTCCTGGAGATGGCAAGCGTGCTGCCCTTGAGGTGGTACGCATGCTCCAGGAACGCTCAGAGCCCTTTGACTCTTTTGAGTCGCTGCTGGCGGTTCGCATCCCCAGCAGCGAAGATCCTGACCGTGGCATCCGTGAGTTCAATGGCCTGTTGCGGGACGTTCAGCGTTCCCACAACTTGCCAGAGGACGCGGTGAAGCGGCAGTTTCTAAAGGCTCTCGGCAATTCGGCGTTGTATCGTGACTTGGCTAACTCTCTGGCTCGAGCTGACCAGCGGCAGGGCGTGTCTCTTTTGACTATTCAGGCTCGTGTGCGGGAGCAGTTCCGCCACGGCCTGAAAGTCTCTGACGCCCGTGTTTCTGCTCTGTCATTCGGCGATGGCGCGTCTGACCTGGCTGCGGCGTTGTCCAGTCTGCAGAAGCAGCTGGAGCGCATGCAGCAGGACATTCGTGACCTGAAGCGGCAGAAGCGGGAAGTGGCACCGCCTGCGGGCAAGCACCTTACCCGCTCTGCTGCTAAGCATCATCGTGCTGGTGTTAAGCCACTTGGCACCGCTCCTCCTGTCTCATTTGACAAGAAGAGCGGTGCCTTCGTGCCCCACTGCAGAAATGCGGAGTGTGCACAAAGTGGTTTGAAGCCAGGGAAGATATCTTCCGTTGAGCTGGTACGGCCCCAAATCAAAAATTCTTTCGGCCCGCCTTCGGCCCGCCCGGTCCGAACTACAAAATGCCCGCCGCAGGCGCGAAAATTTTAATCTTAAGTATGGGAAAATGCAAAAATCGCAAAATTTTCATCAAATTTTTAGAAATTTGCGCCAAATTGGTTCGGCCCCAAAGCAATTTCTCTTTCGGTCCCTCTTCGGCCCGGGCCTCATTTTGGCGACTCAGTTCGGCCCGGGGCCGGCCAATCGGGGTAAGATATCTTCCCTGTTTGAAGCACTGGCATGCTGAATGCCCCAACGGCGGTCCTCACTCTGCCCACTATTGTGGTGCAGTTGAGGACTATGAGACTGACTGCCTGGCTGTTCGTTTCCAGCGGTTCTATGACGCTGGGGATGAACATGCCTTCGAGTCGCTCTGCACGATGGAGGGTCGCCCAGAGGTGTGCGAGCTGTCGGCACATTCTTTTGTGACGGCTGAGCCCACATCTCTGCGGCACTTTCAGGATGCGGCGGCTTCCGCTCAGGATGCGGCGGCTGACGATGACGGCATGGCTCAGTTTGGTCTGGCCACATTCCACTCGGGTGCACGGGGCTCGATTCCGCCACCGCCTGCGGTTCGGCATCCCTCTGCACTCGTGGCTGGTGGTGTGCCTGCGGCTCATGACCCGCCAGTGGTTATCCCTGGCTCTCTCGGCTTGCCTGGCTCTGTCCCGTCACTCCAGCTTGGCGACTCTGCACCGGCTCCGCTGTTTGCTGGCATGAGGATTGAGACTTCTGACATTGGCTCTGAAGTCTCTGACAATGACCAAGACTCTGACAATGACTCTGACGGCGGGCGGCAAGTGGCTTTTGGCTCCTTCGGCACTCTTTGGCATGGCTCTGACTCTGACCTTGCTGACGGGGGAGCATCGACAGTAGGCAGTCTGACTCCGGTGTGCCGTCCGCGGACTCCGCCGAGCTTTCTCCGATGTGCGTTGATGTCTTCGGTGCTTTGTTGTTCTCTGCTGGCTGGCGCTACGGCATCTCTGGTTGCCGTGGGCGGTGGTGACAGGGGCCTGGTCGAGCCCGGAGTCACCGTCTGTCGGTTTACTGGAGATCTCTCTGCTTCGATTCCACCACTTGGTGCTGCAGGCATCCGTGATTGGCCGCCAGATGATGGGGTTCTTCTGTGTTCCTCTTCAATGCTCAAACCGCCGTGGGGTCCTGCTTATTTAAGGGCTTCGGTGCTCTTGGAGTCCTTTACAGTCTTCCATTACCTTGCTTTCAGCTACGGATCCACCTTACCCACTTGGGTCTGGTGGTGCTCAATTTGAAACAGACAGCTTACAATTCACTTCGGGATTCAACTGTGCTTACATCCCGACCGCTGAACTCAGCCCTGCTGACCAGCCTCAAAGTGGCTGAGTTTACTTCAATTGTCCTGGCAGCTTGATTAGCTTTAGCCCAGTAGTGGGATGACCGGGTCAAGACCCCGGCACCCAGCTAGAAGTGATCGGTTTCCACCGAAGTGAATGTTAGGTGTTTGTTTGTTATCTCGTGGCTGTATTATACTGTACCTGCTTTGCTAGGCAGTCACACCCACGGGTGGTGTGCTGGACTTCGGGTTTAGGCTTAGTTATTATGGGCTCTGACTAGCCCCTAGCCTGACCCTGCTTCCGTATCGTGTCCGTGACATCCTAGCCACTGTACTGTACAATAGTACAGTACAGTAGTACAGTCTTGCTTCACTGTCTGGGTTTCCGAGAGCAGAAAGCCTCGGCCAGACACTGTTTATGGATCATCAGTTTGATTCTCAGCGAGCTTAGCCGGACAGCGGATCTGTCTTTCTCGCACAAAATCTATATACAAATATATCGTCTGCTGCACAAACACTTATGTCCTCGTTCTTTGCTTGAGCGGAGAATAACCACTGTCAAGGTTGGATATCAACCTTAAAGACTATGCGGCTGCTATTGAACTGTAGCAAGCTCGCAACAATACTTGGTGGGGATGAGTGCAACGCTCTGGTGTCCAGAAGTGTCTGCTTGAGCGCAATGCTCCTCATATACCTCAATGCCCTCACGCTTCATAAGCGTTACCACCATCGGGTTGTGAACCCGAGAGCATTGGGTGAACTAACCGTATCGGCTGGTCGAAATAGCCATTTGATACTCGCATGCTCTTCAGTTCATGCTTGAAGCGAAGACGCGTCCTCTCAGAACAGTTCGTTCTTCAAGAACTTGTCTTGCTTCGCCATCGAGATGCCGTGCTGGACTTCGGGTTTAGGCTTAGTTATTATGGGCTCTGACTAGCCCCTAGCCTGACCCTGCTTCCGTCTCGTGTCCGTGACATCCTAGCACTGTACTGTACAGTAGTACAGTACAGTAGTACAGTCATCGTTTCACTGTCTGGGTTTCCGAGAGCATAAAGCTTCGGCCAGACACAAGTTATATGATTATCAGTTTGTTTCCTAGCGAGCTTAGCCGGACAGCGTATCTGTCTTCCTCGCAGGTTATAGGCCGCACCGGCTTTCCGGTGATTCTGATGATGGCACAGCGCCTTGCTGTTGCCATGTTCGGCTAAGTAGGACGTAGGAGGGGCTGAGCGCCCACTTGGGCGGTGGTGTATTATTCTCGCGGTATGGCCTTTTAGCTTGGCAGTGATGGCGGCACGCCTTGTGCTCGCCTTCGCTGCGCAGGAGATCAGCAATTTGTGACGGATTATTTTTTTTGCAGCAGTATCGTCGCGACGAGAGTTGATTTGCTACGTGCGCCACTAGCTCTGGCGAGGTCGCTCCACACGCTGCGGATTTTGGCCGCTCTCATGCTTACGCTCACGACCTGTGAGTTTTGATCTTGTTCTGCTGAGGCTTCTACAGGTTGTCTGGCCGCTGTGCGGAATCTTATGCCACCACCCTCGCTTGCTCAGCTCTTCCGTAGTCTATCCATCATGGTTGCTACAGCAAATAGAATGACGCGGTCTCGCGTCCGTAGATTAGAAACGATTTTTGATGATGTGGGTGCACAGCACTCAGCGACACCGCAGACACCGCAGCTGCCAGCTCCGACCACCGCAGCTGCGAGAGAGGTTCTTGAGAAATGTCAGCAGCTAGCTCGCGAAAATTTTGACAGGAAGGTTGCAAAAGTCGTTGCCGCGAAAATTCTCGGAGACAAATCGGACCGCTTCGCTGGCACAGAGACCGACGCCGTGGACATTTTTTCACAGCTTATGCATGAGCTTCGCGCACAGTTTCTACTCCAGTCACAGGCATTTGCTCCCCTGTTTGACTTGGCCAACATGACTGTTGAGGCTAGGCATGAGGCCAATGAATTGCTGCTTTCGGCTCTGACGTTTCTGGCTCGCCCTGGCTCGCCTGCTCGTGACTGGCTTGAGGCCTCTGGGTCTGACGTTCCTGGAGATGGCAAGCGTGCTGCCCTTGAGGTGGTACGCATGCTCCAGGAACGCTCAGAGCCCTTTGACTCTTTTGAGTCGCTGCTGGCGGTTCGCATCCCCAGCAGCGAAGATCCTGACCGTGGCATCCGTGAGTTCAATGGCCTGTTGCGGGACGTTCAGCGTTCCCACAACTTGCCAGAGGACGCGGTGAAGCGGCAGTTTCTCAAGGCTCTCGGCAATTCGGCTTTGTACCGTGATTTGGCTAATTCCTTGGCTCGGGCTGACCAGCGGCAGGGCGTGTCTCTTTTGACTATTCAGGCTCGTGTGCGGGAGCAGTTCCGCCACGGCCTGAAAGTCTCTGACGCCCCTATATCTGCTCTGTCATTCGGCGATGGCGCGTCTGACCTGGCTGCGGCGTTGTCCAGTCTGCAGAAGCAGCTGGAGCGCATGCAACAGGACATTCGTGACTTGAAGCGGCAGAGGCGGGAAGGGCCTCCGCCTGCGGGCAAGCACCTTACCCGCTCTGCTGCTAAGCATCATCGTGCTGGTGTTAAACCGCTTCGCACCGCTCCTCATGTCTCATTTGACAAGAAGAGCGGTGCCTTCGTGCCCCACTGCCAGAATGCGGTGTGTGCACAAAGTGGTTTAAAGCACTGGCATGCTGAATGCCCCAACGGCGGTCTTCACTCTGCCCACTATTGTGGTGCGGTTGAAGACTACGAGACTGACTGCTTGGCTGTTCGTTTCCAGCGTTTCTATGACGCGGGGGATGAGCACGCTTTTGAGTCGCTCTGCACGATGGAGGGTCGCCCAGAGGTGTGCGAGCTGTCGGCGCATTCCTTTGTGCCGGCTGAGCCCACATCTCTGAAGCACTTTCAGGATGCGGCGGCTTCCGCTCAGGATGCGGCAGCTGGCGATGACGGCGAGGCTCACTTTCCTCTAGCCACGTTCCACTCGGGTGCACGGGGTTCGATTCCGCCACCGCCTGCGGTTCGGGATCCCTCTGCACTCGTGGCTGGTGGTGTGCCTACGGCTCATGACCCACCAGTGGCTGTCCCTGGCTCTCTCGGCTTGCCTGGTTCTGTCCCATCGCTCTGGCTTGGCGACTCTGCACCGGCTCCGCTGTTTGCTGGCATGACGATTGAGACTTCTGACATTGGCTCTGAAGTCTCTGACAACGACCAAGGCTCTGACAATGACTCCGACGGCGGGCAGCAAGTGGCTTTTGACTCCTTCGGCACTCTTGAGCATGACTCTGACAGGGGAGCATCGCCGCTAGCAGCTCAGATGTACCGTCCGCGGGCGCCGCCGAGTTTTCTCCGGTGTGCGTTGATGTCCTCGATGCTCTGTTGTTCTCTGTTGGCCAGTGCTACGGCATCTTTGGTTGCCGTGGGCGGTGGTGACAGGGGCCTGGTTGAGCCCGGAGTCACCGTCCATCGGTCTACTGGGGGTGTCTTTGCTTCGGATCCGCCACTTGGCTCTCTGGACGTCCGTGATTGGCCGCCTGACGATCGAGTTCTTTCATCTCTTTCTTCAATGCTCAAGCCGCCATGGGATTCTGCTTATCTCAATTCTTCAGTTGCTTTACTTTCAGCTGTGGATCCACCTTGCCCACTTGGGCCTGGTGGTGCTCAATCGGTGACAGACACCTTACAATTCACTTCAGGATTCTTATTTACTTTGCATCCGACCGCTGAACTCAGCCCCGCTGACCAGCCTCAAGGTGGCTGAGTTTCTTGGCGTTTATCCTGGTAGCTTGATTAGCTTTAGCCCAGTAGTGGGATGACCGGGTCAAGACCCCGGCACCCAGCTAGAAGTGATCGGTTTCCACCGAGTTGCACGTAGGTGTTTGTTTATTATCACGTGGCTGTATACCCTGTACCTGCCTTGCTAGGTAGTCACACCCACGGGTGGTGTGCTGGACTTCGGGTTTAGGCTTAGTTATTATGGGCTCTGACTAGCCCCTAGCCTGACCCTGCTTCCGTCTCGTGTCCGTGACATCCTAGCACTGTACAGTACAGTAGTACAGTACAGTAGTACAGTCATCGTCTCACTGTCTGGGTTTCCGAGAGCATAAAGCTTCGGCCAGACACAAGTTATATGATGATCAGTTTGTTCCCGAGCGAGCTTAGCCGGACAGCGTATCTGTCTTCCTCGCATGCCGTACCTGGCTTCTCGATGACAGATGTCACTCATGGTGAGTGGACGACATACATTATGACGGTACATGTCATAGTCGACCGTACTGACAATACTTGACGACTGTATGTCATTATAACATATGACATGACATGACATGACATGGTATGGCATGTATGACAGGTATGACAGGTATGACGCATATATCATCGGTCATATCCCTGACATGCTGTGTGATGGAATTGGCATATACGGTGTGCTGGAATTGGCACTACGACTAGTTCGTACAGTCTAGTGTCATTCCCGTATGTCATCTTCGGTGGTCAGCCTGTGTCACTCATCTCGGATATATATCGTTTGTATATCCGAGTTTAGAGATCCGTTGTTTCACCGTCGGCAGCGGGTCCCCACTGCCTGAGCTGCTGTTTCTAGCATGGACACCAATTCTTCATATATATCCAATAGCTGACTACCGTGGCAGTTATGGATGTTTCCGCGCCCATACTGATCCCATACAGGTAAAGACGAATTCGCCCCTTAGGGTGTTAACAAGATTCCGCTGTCCGTTTAACTGATCCACGCTGATCCAAGAAGTTGGAAAAAATTGAAAAGGTCCGCGAAGATGAGGCATCTTCCATTATTCTACTGGGCAGAATGCGAAACCCCGCATATCAAATTGTCTCTCGCCAATGTATGAGTTCATCCTTGCCTTATATATGCGGTGCCTAACATGCATGTGCACTTTAATGGTATATCCATGCCGCTGCCAAAGTGTTAAAAAGCGGAGCGGAAGGTTAAAAAACTGCTCTGAAATATTTCCCACTAACGCATGAAACAATTCCTGAAAGGATGAAATCGTGGATCGCGATTTTCTCGCGCGATCGAAAAACTGGACCGTGATATCCTATACTCAATACTGGGGCTGGCGTGGCGAACGAGCCAGCGCCGCTGGCGGAGCGCCTCGATTACGATGGAGCGATGGCGCGGCGCGTGCATTTTTGATTTTTCCTGGCCCGCCAGCGCAGCGCTGGCGGGGCGTGTGGGCTCTCAAAATGGGTCAGACGCGCCGGATATGGCGCGCCGACGCGTTCAAAGTGCATCCTTGGTGGCAAACACCATCCCCCAGGAGCGTCGATCGGATCGACTTTGCCGCTCGTCGTCCGTCGTGGTCTGGTGTATCTGTATCGTGTACAGTACAGTATGGCAATGTGTATGTCGGATGTCTACTCTAACTCTTGTCCCAGAGCTTATGGACGAAAATAAATATTTAGGGTTTGCAACTCTGTGGGGTCCATAAGCAGAGTTTCTCCGAGCCTCTTCGATCAACTGTAACGTCGACCCTCGCGTGTCGCAGGCCGCGCAGCGGCCGCGCTCGGAGAAACTCTGGGAATAAGAGTAGTCGGATGTCGTATCGCCAGACTGTATAAGTATTGACCAAGGGGTATAAACCCTTGCGCTTAGTATTATTGACTGGTGAGGGCCGTCCTTAAAACTGGTTTGAGGTGAGAGCGACAGCCACGGATGAACACAACACAGAACAGTCGGTGAACAGATTAGAGATTTGCACATTTCATCCCTCCTGGTATGGTATCGAATGTGAAAACATAAGTCTGTAGCTCTTTTTAGATTTGAAACCCGCCTATTGATTTACCTAAAACTTATCGTGCGCGAGGGTCACACCAATACCAACTGAAGCCTTGGGATTGCGTGCTACGTCGTGAGACCACTACACCTCGATCGAAATACATCTTACAGCACGCGAGCGGCAGCATGTTCTCACAGTGCCTTTCTTTTTCGCCTTATGCCGATACTAGGGATACCTTGAGTGTGCGAGGTAAGAGCCAGCACAAGGAAGCCCGATTCAGTGTTCCATATTCAGTTTCCAATTTGAAGAATCCACTTCTAGGCGTATCATCGATACGCGTTCAATGGAATGATTGACGTCAGTGGATGACGATCGATTTTAATGAAGTTAATATGCCGTGATGGAAGGCAATGTTTTGTCAACTTCAACTTTATAATTAGAAACGTTGGATGTCGATTTGCCAGTTCTATGATAGTCACAAATATCTTTCTTTACAGATAGTCCCAACTATCCTTCGCTTTCAGTTGTGTGCACTTTTCCTGAACACTCTCATTCTCACCTTCCCTCCACACACGCGTACAGCTGCTCGTTCGAGGCACACAGCAAGCGCATGCAGCGGATCGTTCGAGACACACAGCAAGCGCATGCAGCGGATCGTTCGAGACACACGCCGTGCTTTGAGTCCTTGAGCTTTGATGCCATAAAATTTGCTGACCAACAGTTTTAGAAGCCAAGAATCTCGTGGTTTCAAGCCACGCAACGAGCTGCAACCCATACGTAACTGCGGAGTTGATCGACTGCACGCCCACCTCTCCACCTCAGGGAACGGAGGTCAAGTACAACACTGTCAACCCGGTACTTCTCCGAGTCACTTCGCCAGTAGCTGGAAGAGCACGCTTGGCTGTCCAAATGCTGGCCGCCTTCTTAGTCAATCTGCTTCCCTTTTGTTCAACGCCTTTCTGGTGTTTGCGTCTTTCCCCGTGAATCTCGCCCTCACGTTCAATAAAAAGGACACATCTTATTCCCGTTAACGATTTTGTTTGTTCTCAGGTATGGAAAGAGACTCTAAGTTTTCCTGTACCTGCTGAACAACATGGGTCATCAACTCAGAGGTGCAAGTCGACTGTTATGGCACGACTGAGGTATGCTGATAGGAACGCCGTATTGTGGACAGAGCATCTTCAGTTTCGATGCATCTCAAGCTGATGACGCCTGCACTCGTCGTTAAAAGCTCTCAGGGGAAGTATTTCGAATCTTGGACGCGTCTGCCCATGCAGTCGCGTGCGAACACGCCGTTCCTACCATCAAGGTGTCTGTGTTATGGTGCATGTCGCAATCCCGTTGTTCTTTTAGCGCTGCGTTTGTTCGGCCACTGGATTGAAAGGGAGTTTTGCGGGCGGACTCTGTCGCCGCGTTTCCTTATTCCTTGCGTGCCGCCCTTCCAGAGGCACACTTCAGCAGTGCGAACACATCGCCATAGCCATGTCGCCCAGCCACGTTATCGTCACGTGATGACACAACGTGCAAGATGCTTTCGTGCGCTGACCGCAGCGACTGAAAAGGTTCTCATTTAGGATCCTTGCAAGCGAGGTTGGTGGGTATATTATTCGTGAAAGCAGCTACCACAAACGCGTACTTTATATAGCGAAGTGCTTGCTGCTTATGTGCAGGGTATATAACCGACAGATGATGGGGCTGGCGGATGAATTATTGGGAGAGACCACTTTCGAGGTGTGTTCATTTAGCGATCTGGAATCTAATCTCAGACACACTTTTGGTGTGCTGCTAAGGATATGCGTAATTGTTCTGTCCGTCCCTAACACGCCTACGATGTTATAGATAATTGGGTGACCCCTAATGCATAGATGCCAGTCTGGCAAACACTGCCCATGACAGCCCTGTGACCCTCGGTGATGAGGGTCATTCAAGGATGTCACTGTCACTGTCAAACTCACTTGGCAAACTTCCCTTCATGTACTGACATGAATGTTGACTTGGGAGTGTTGGCAAGTTTCCGGCACACGCTTTTGTTGACCCGACTACTCACTGGAGAGCGGAGCTTAGAAAATACGAAAGCATGCGGAGGGTTCCCAGGCTGGCAATCTCGGTTACGAGGAGACGCACAACATGTGGTTGGACTTGAGCATGCGGAAGGATCCTGAAAAGGAATCTTCTGGCTCCCCTGCGCCGAGCTCAACTCGCCGCCAGAGGGTACAAAGTGATCTCACCCCAGGCAGCCAATCGCGGGTGAGTTCCTGTGTAACACATCTTAAATTGTATTCCATATTGAGGTTGGATCTCCTTTGCAGATCCCATGGCAAATCTTGTGCTCTGTCATCAGTGGGCAGCCGTTCGGACAGTTGTCCACTAAAGGTTGTGAGCGCTGGAACTTTCGGGGGTAAACACTAAGCTTCAAGTTAGCTTTGCACGTTGCTGGTTATGCTACAATTTGAAACAGTTCACTTGTGTGTGATGCTTGCAGCTGCACGTGCAAGTAGCGCTTGGCTCCGTGATGATGCCAGCCAACTTCGATAAAACTTGTGTGGTTGTGCACGAGCCCACCTAGTGAGCCCCGCCAAGCTCGTTAAAGATGTGTACCCTCGATTCTCCTTTGTGGCTTGCTTCTCCCTGTTTTGACTGTATGCATGCGAGTGAAGGCATGTCTTCTATCTGAAATGCGGTTGTGAAGCTCGTTCAAGCCCGCATATCCCACACACCTTCTGCATCTCTTGGTGATTGCCACTCTGTCCTCCGACATCGTTGTGGATGTCCAACTTAGCCATCAATTTCCGCGCCTATCCAATGCAGCGGGAAGAAGCCACTGGCAGCGGAGCACAAAGCTGTCATCATCTTGTATGTCTGTATATTTATATTTTTCAAAAGTGTATTTTTGATTTATTCATCTCCCTCTCAGGGTGTGGGGTTTCGAGCCCCCACAGCTAGTGCATGTTTGTATGTTTTACAGCATAAATGTGCCACTGGCAAATGCCACCGAGTTTTTGCACCAGTCGATGCGCCTGCGCGCTTGCGCCAAAGATTTGTTGGCGCCAAAGCTGAGGCTGGCACCAGCAGCCTCGTGTGCTGCTGCCACGTCCCCAAAGCATCAGCGCGCTCCTGGCATATACCAGCCGATTTTTAGCTCGAGCGCAGTTGTCCCGCCCCGCCCGGGCTTGCGCACTTGTGCTTCTGATTATCTGACACCATGGCTCATGCCAACTACAAGGGGAATGAGTAGCCATAGGGGATGGAGAGAGGCGACCATATTGGGTAAAGGGTTGTCATGAGGGGTGGGGTGTCATGAGGGGTGGGAGGGGTAGCCAAGAGGAGCCAAGAGGAGAGAGGGGTCCCATGGGGGGTTGAGGATAGTCATGGCGGGTAAAGGGTACCCATAGGGGTGATGGAATGGGGTCTTACCGGGGTTTGGGTACAACCATGGGACTCATGGTGGTTGGGAAGTCACTAGGGTTGGGGATACTTATTTGGGGGAGATACCCATGGGTGTGTGATATGGGTTTGGACTTCCTTTGGTGACGGACTACATACCAAACGTAGAGCATCCCGAAATAAAGAAAGCTGCCGTCGCACCCTGCTCGGAGGATCAAACCATTTCACACACTGTCAGTGCTCGGCTGATTTTCACAAGCCCATGCGTGTGTGTGGCGCGGGGGCGTGGGTAGTGGGGGAAAGCCATGAGGGCTAAGGACAAGCATGAGGTAGGGGGCGCCCATGGGGGATGAGGGGTGCCCATATGCCGCGGCTATATGGGGTGATGGAGACGGGGGAGGAGCCATGAGGGGTGATGGGAAAGGGGGGTTACCCATGGGGGATGAAGGGCAGCCATGAGGGCAGCCAAATCCCAGCAAGTATCGGGGTGAGTGAGCTCGTGCTTCAGGGACTTCCCAGGATTCGGTCCAAGGATATGCCACATACATAAGCAGGGCTGGTGGAGGGGGTGTGAGGGGAGGCATGCACCCCCACTTGACTCGTGGGGAGGGGGTCGACGGGAGGAGCCGGAGAGGTCGGTGCTGATGGACAAGGTTTGGGAGTAGCGGCCGAGGAGACGAAGTCTATGCTATGCAGGCCGGGCGGGATGGGCATGGTGGCAGGATGAAAGGGTCTGGGGGAGCGCGACATGAGCAGGATTCTGGTGGGCAGGCGAGGCGGGACGGATATCATCACGGCTCTTGGAGGGTTTGGAGGATGTGTGGCAAAAGGCGGAGAATCTTTAGATGCCGGAGGGTCAAGGCGTGATTACCATGGAGGCTCGGTCTGCAGAGGTGTCCGTGGGCGCGGGCGGGCCCAGCCAAGCAGCCTCGTCTCATCACCTGAGCGTCCAGGATCTCTTTGCGGAGGGTGGTGACCTCTTATTGCCGGGCCTGGAGAGCGGGGTCCAGACTCCGGAGCGGAGCGGTGCCCCACCAGAGTAGGCGATGCCGGGGGCGAGCAGGCGGGTGGCCCACCTTCTTGAGGGTGCTGTTGACACGGGGAGGGCTGGTGGGGAGGGTGTTGAGCGAGATGCGGGTAGAAGGGTTGTGGGTGGAGTGGACACATGCCGGGCCCCTCAGAGGCCGGGGACCCATTCCGGGAGCAATGAGCACTTACAACGGCACGGCAACATACAGCGTCTCATCAGCTTCGCTGCCCACGTGGCGAGGCTGATGACCGTGCCGTAAGGATAGTGACATCCGGTTGGTGAGCTGCCGTCCACCGGGAGGGCTCGGGACACACAGGCGTATGTGGGGATGGCATTCCGAGTAGGAACAGCGCAGAACAACAGTTGCAGTGCAAGTGTGCAGCGCATCACTCAAGATCGCAGCTTACCCCCCAGGTGTCCACCACCAAGGCTTCAGCACCGGTTGAGTTGGGTGAAGGGGTTTGCTGCCACAATTCCGTGGCGGGCGCGCACGGCCAGAAGGAAGTGATTCAGTCTATCGTTCTCAGCCCTTTGGGACAAGCTTTTGCCACCGGACGTGTGGTGGGTAAGATGTTTGGGGCAGGCAAGGAGAAGGGTGGCGTTTTGAGTGTAGGCTTGGTGGTGGGGAGATGTCCCGGGCAGCTCGAGGGGTAGAGGTGAAATGACTTGACACAACATCTGTCCACCGGCAGTGCAGTCACAGAGGCGCTCAGGTGGCCCGGCGAGGCTTAGGGGGTCGCGTTCTCCACTAGTGAGCTCCGGAAAATCCGGATAAGTGTCCCGAAGTGTGTCCCGGACCCTTTGATCCTGGGTAGGAGGCCAATTTATGTAAGTATCTCCACTCGGCCACCATGAAATTTAGGACATGCGGGGGAAATGTACGGTCAATTTGTTCAATGGTGTATGCTGTCATGTTATCAATGACAATTCGCTTATGATGGCATATTCAGATTCGTGACATACTTGACGATTTGTTATACCTAGACATTCCTGAATTTGGGACAATGGCATTGTGCCATCATACAACATTGTGATTGGTGATTCGATTTTAAGTAATTTGTCCAGGTTCGTCTTTATAAATAGCAGGGGTTATATAAGATACGGTGTGTGTGCACTCACTCGATCTTTTTCATTTGTCTATATTTCTTTTGCACACGGATCGTTGCCAAAAGGCACACTGCCTGCCCCGAAGGGCCACCCATTACACAAAAATAGCTTTTGTCTGACCGGTGCTGTCTAAGCTACCTGCCAGACTTACGAGAGTTAGTGAAATTCTATTTTGATGGATGTATTTCTTTGAAATAAACCTCTGCAAAGTGAACAGAGATTCCTGGGGTGGGTGGGTAGGGAAGGCAAAAGAACAGAGCTGACGCCGATGTAGCTTCACGGGCTTTTTGTCTAGTTTCTGTGCCCACTACACGTGGCATGAACCGTCACTAGAGCTGCAAAGCATGGCACGGGTCATTTGATCTACACGTGGCAGAAACCACTAAAATTACACTGTGTTTCAATTTAAACTCTTCTTTTGCACACGGATCATTGCCATGTCTTCAGAGATTTGTGCCGGCACTCTCCTTCTCCATCGGTGCTGCTGTCTGCTGCCATCCCGGTGTCAACCACCCGAAGTAGTAGACCATGTCGGCGTCTGCTACTGCTGTGGGGTCGATGTAGGCGTGTACTGGCGAAGACAGCTGCACCCACCCCCCCAAGAGACATACTTTTTCCATCACTACTCCCACTGCACGTGAGCATGTAGGGGCACCCTTTCGGGTGCTGTGGGCCGTGTAATGCCCCCCTTCCGGAGGGACACACCCCACGTGCCCCGAGGCACAAGCAATCCGGTCGTTTGCATCAACGGTCTTGAACTGCTTCTTCTTGTCACACGGCAGCCTCCAGTAGCTGGCCGTGTCTGCTGCTCTTGTTGTACTTGTCGAAGCAGCCTGCAGCCAGTCTTCATCCCGAGTCTGCTCCCACCGATCGAGCAGCTCGTGCAGCTCTGCCACCCCCTCCCGTGGGATGCAGAGCCTCCTCTTACACAAGAGGTGGTTCTTGCCTTTTTCCTTCTCGAGCACGATCGAGAGTCCGTCGCTGTCCCTCAGCAAGCTCTCCCGCAGCATTGCCGTGCCTGTCTGCGGTCTGCCGAACGTCACGGACGCCACTACTACGTACACACAAGCCCGGAAGAGCTTCCGTTGTTCTTCAATCGCAAGAGGCAAGTGAAAAGCAGCTTTGTGCACGCACCTTACTGCCGAGGCCGGCAAATAAGTCCTCACCGTCTCAGTGACGTTCTGCTGCTCCGCTGCCGCTGTCTGCGTCGCCGTCATGCCCTTCACAGCACGTGTGACAGCCCGGCCCTTCGCCGGTCCCTGAAAGCTGACGTCTTCGTGGAAGCTGTTGATGGCCGACAAGTACGGCTGAAGGAAGGTGCCCTTCACCGTACCTGACTTTTGTAGCGCGGCCATGTACAGCTGCACGGTGGCTGCTGTCACCGGCAGCCACTGCAAGTTCTCCTCTGTGCAGAACTTTACGAACTTCTTCCAGTGTCGCTCGTAGTTGTCGGCTGTCGTCTTCTCCAGCGCCGCTGCCTGCATCTTTGCTGCTGTGCCGGAGTGCTGGTTGCCACCAAGCTTCTCCGTCCAGTGTCTCAGCAGTACAGTTTTCCACGGAGTCGCTGTCGCCCGCTGCTGCGGATCTTCTTCTTCATTTTCTGAGGGAAATACTCGATATTTCTCCTCCTTCAGCACGACGTTCTCCACGTCACCGTCGTCTACACGATCTTCGTTCTTCCATCTTCACCTGTGGCCCCCACGATCTCGGGGTACCACGCCTGGTCCTCTGGCCAAAATACCTCTAATTTGCAAACGGGTCTCACCTCTTCTTCTGGCTTGTTGATCTCCTCGTCGCCTTGTCCTGTCCCCACACCCCCCGCTCTCCAGTGAGCACTCACTGGGAGCTGGGGATTTGAAACAAGACTGCGTCCCAGCTTGGGGCTCCGAGCAGCTCGGACCCTCCCAGCCGCTGCTCCTTCTTCTCGCAGCTTGTGAGCCACCTCGTCCAGCAGGCTCCACGGAGGGTTCACCCAGCTGTGCTCCTCCCGCCAATCGTACGCCAGCGAGTCCACCAGTCGCAGTGCGGGTCGTGCCAGGCACTGTAGTACCTCGGCAGCTGGGCTGAGATCTCGGAGGCGAAGCGGTCCACGGAGTGCTCGCCCCACTGCTCCTCGGCGTACTTGAACTACCTCTTGTCGATCCTCCAGTCGTCGAGGTCCTTGTCTCCGATCCGCCCACTCGTTGGCTTCGTTGCGGATGTACCTCGCCTGCGACTCGATGTCGTGTAAGTCGAGGAGTAACCAGAGCTTCTGCATACGTCGCATCAGCTCTGGGTTTCGTGACGTGAAGTGCGAGAGCATCGCCACCACCGCCTGATTGTCGCAGTACAGCCGTACTACCTTCCCCTCTAGCTCGGAGAGGAACGATCTGACCGTCTTGTAGACCGCCTCGAGCTCGAGGTGGGTGATGTGTAGCTTCTGAAGCTCGTCGCTGCCGGAACCCGCGTGCCTCCTTCTTCAGGTTCAGCACCTCCCCAAGCAAAAAGGGAGGAGTCGGTGTGCTTCGCCCTCGTCGGACTCCGCCAGATCTTGCGCCCATTCCACCGACTCGTCGCCGGTAGCTTGGCCCACCATTGTGGGTCTCCCAAGGCTTGCCTAGTCAGCTTCACCTTGGATCCCCAACTGTTCTTCTTGCCGAGCACAAAGTAAAGCTCTCGAAGGTACAACCTCGCCGTCGGGACAGCAAGGTTACACCGACTGGCAGAGTCCATTGAACCCCGCCAGCTCCCGAGCTTGCACCCAGCGTCGTTCTCGAGTGGCTCCGCAGAGGATCGCCGTGGCCTTGGAGTGGATCTTCTTGAGTCTTCTTTCCGTCACCCGGAATAAGCCCTCCTCGAAGTCCACCTCGAGCCCCAAGTGCCCCACCAGCTGTGTAGGCTCCCAGTGACCCTTCTTCTCGTTCCGGAATAACCCGAGCCGAGGTAGAAGCTTGCTCACCCGATCCCTGCGTCGTCCTGCGTCTTGGTGATCGCCATGAAGTCGTCCATGTAGAGCAACACCCTCGCGCCTGCTCGATCCGAGCCTCATCGAAGTCCTCCTTCTCTTCGCCTCACCGCCCAGCGTCGACGTACTTCTTGTCCATCTCTCAGCTTCTTGACTTCATGCCGATCCTTCCCCGCTTGCGGAGAGCGAATCAGCTCCACGAGCGTCTTCATCAACTCGACAAATATCCGTGGTGAGTCCGACCACCCGAAGGGGAGTGCACGACACTGGTACAGCACCCCCTGGATGTCGAACTGCATGAACTCTTGAAAGTCCCGGTCGATCCCAATCCCGTCCTTGAGATCGAAGGTGAAGCACCAGTCGCCCTGACTCGCCAGCCTTCGCAGCTTCTTCAGGGGCTCCATCTTGCACTTGGATTTCACGCAGAACTCGTTCAGCCATTGGAAGTCCATCACCAGTCTCAAGGAGTTCGTGCCTGGCTTGGGCACCAGAAACACCCGCAAAACGTGACGTCTTCGGCGTGCCCATACCCATGCTCCAGACCGTAGAGCTCTGTCCGTCTCGATGTCCAACCACTCCTGCTGCTGCTGCGTCAGATCTTGCAGAGAGGTCCCGTGGTCGAAGTCGGGTGGTGGGCCTTTCACCCACCGCATCTTCGCTCCTCGAGCGATCCATTGCAGTGCTTCGCTGCTCGCGCCTCCAGCGCGCCATGCTCCTTTGCGACAACGTACATACTCCTGTATCGTACGCTGTTTGACCTGAACCCCCGAAGCGAGAGGGGTTAGGTCAGGTGCCCCCAGGCACATTTAATTCCCCTTCCCACGGGGCTGCGCGGCCTTGCTGCCCTTACCCGGGGAATTCGGAGGAGGAGCTCGATCTCCTCCACGACCACCGCCAACTCGATGGTCGCTGCGTTGTGCTGGCTTGCAGCACCCGCTGCCTGCTTCGCTGTGGCCGTCATCACCGACTTGGCCTTGGAGTTGTCGAATTCTGCTAGCCACTTCGTCAGGACGGTGTCCGCCACCATGCCCTCCGTGCCAGCGTAAATCTTCTGCTCCATGAACGCCAACTTCGCCCGCACAGCATCAGCTCCACCGTGAGCCTCGTTGTTGCCCTCAAGCATCGAACGATACCCAAGCATGGTGTACCGGTTAAACAACAGCCCTTAGACACCCTTCTTCGTGTTGTGTCCACGCAGCATCCGGTCCCAGAGTTCCTCCAGGAACGGGGTGTACTCGGCTTCTGGCAGGTTCTGCTGAAGGTCCATCTTGGCCTCCTCGTAGACGATCGCGTCGTGGAAATACGGGAGTGCTGGTCCCAGCACCATCTGCTCGTACTTCATGGAGGAGTTGGACTTTTTGCTCAACGCCGCGTGCGTCTTGTTCCCGTACAGGTCGAACAACTTGGGCATAAAGTCCGTCAGCGTTTCCGGACGCGGAGGAAAGGGATTCACCTCCGCGTAAGGACATTAAGGAAGTCGTTTGAGCTTCTCCAGCTCTGCATCGCCAGTCGACGTCGTCGCTGCCGTGGCTTCTTCCTTCT
Source organism: Cymbomonas tetramitiformis (assembly GCA_001247695.2). NCBI lineage: Eukaryota > Viridiplantae > Chlorophyta > Pyramimonadophyceae > Pyramimonadales > Pyramimonadaceae > Cymbomonas > Cymbomonas tetramitiformis. Next base: position 63,711 of record LGRX02034707.1, read on the forward strand.
CAGACCGAGCTTTCGCAGCGTCGGCCCGCAGAGCACTGATTTGCTCTGTCAGCAGCTGAGTCTGCAGATCTTGCTGCATCCTCGCCGCTTGTTGGGTCTTCGTGGCCTCATCGTGGGCCTCTTGCTGGTGCCTCATCTGTTGAAGCAGCAGCTGCACCTCCAGCGACGTCGCCGGAGGATTCACAGTAGCACCCGGGGAACCCCCACCACTTGGTGGAGGCTCAGGATCCCCTGGTTGCTGGCTGGCTGTGCTGTGCTACCAGTCATTGTGCTGGTGCAGGTTCCTGATTGCTTACTTCTACAGGAGTAAGGAATTTAATATTTGCAATGTGCCGCACAGAAAAATATCCCAGAAGGAAATATTTTTTGTGGAGTATTTTACCGAAGGCAAAAGAACAGAGCTGACGCCGATGTAGCTTCACGGGCTTTTTGTCTAGTTTCTGTGCCCACTCCACGTGACACGAACCGTCACTAGAGCTGCAAAGCATGACACGGGTCATTTGATCTACACGTGGCAGAAACCACTAAAATTACACTGTGCTTCAATTTGAACATATCAGGTTGTCTCTTAAGTTGCACTCTCGAGGAGTAATGCTGCTGCTCCCCGACCCCACGGTCGTTGATACCGTCCTGTATGGTGTCCCTGGGCCTTTTGTTTTCGATGGTTACTCCTATATTGTGGTGCTGTCCGAGTGAAGTAATATAACACACATTTTGGTACGTTTTTCATTACATCCTATAGCCTCACTATGTTACACGCCAATCGCGCCCCACGCCAATCGCGCCAGATGTTAGAGAAATGTGGTTTTCCACGTTTTTTTTGTTGACCTTGGTTAAAGTATACACCTTACAAATTGTAGTCTATATGGGGCGCGATTCGCGTGACATTTTTCACAACGCCAATCGCGCCGGGCGGGATTGGCGTGAACGGGGCGCGATTAATCGCGCTGCGGGGTTGGCGTGTAACACACACATATATATATACAAGTATGCCTGCAGCAGACCAAATGTTCTCTTACTTCTTCCAAGCAGTCAACATTGCAGCTCAGAACCTACCATATGTAAAGTGTTGAAGGCCAGGGGTGGGTGGGTGGGTGTACATGGATGGGCTCCTCCTCAGTTACATTTACATCTCAGTGCTTGCCGGCCGCAATCTACCAACGGAAAATACAGGCTTATATTTCGCAGCCTTCTGCAATATTCTTGTCAACTCAAGCCCGGACGCAACGTGCTCCACGGAAACTTTAACGGTGCGCATGTGTCGTGTGCGCATGTGTCGTCAACTTGGTAGCGTGTGCCATGCGACTCGGGTGAATGGGAATGCTGACCCGCTTTGATGCAGCATGCATAAAGTGTTAGGATGCCTTTGGGAAACAGAAACTTGCAACGCTGAGCTCTATGTGTGCTTAGTGACTTTTAGCCGTTGGATTCCCCGGGAGGCAGACGGATGCAAACCCCGTGTGGGGCGACGGAGACATCAAGACTTTCAGATACTATCCAGGCATCACAAAATATGCGACCATAGAGGTGCGCACTGCTTCGTTTCTCGGGCATGGCATGTGGACCAGCACTACTGCAGAAAGGAGCGTGCAGGGCGTTTGTTGAAGCTGCACTTCATGCACGGGATACCCTGTGATGTTAGGGTGTTACACCGATGGGCTGCACGGTGCTGGTGAGGCGTTAGAATGACGTGCAACACTGTGACAGGATCTCTACTTCATTCGGGTGGCATGTCGATTGCACACGGACGGTCGTGCTTTCATGGTTGGCTCTATACTCTGGCTTTGCTTAGGCGGCTCGCTCCCCACGGCTACTTTAGAAATGTGCCCGCCAAAGCTTTGTGGGCATGTCCTCAAGTTTGCCCAAGTGCGACGTCTGCATACAGGTATGTGATGGTAACGTGGTTGGCCACAATGTACTTGGTCAAGTGAGGTAGGCTCGCTCGCTCGCTCGCCTCGGCACCTCTCTTACGCCTGCCGCCATACCACAACATCACCCACGCACCCGCTCCGCCCATGTACTCGCCATTTGTTTTTTTGGGGGGATAAGTTGACATAAACGAGACGCACCGCTAGGAGTGAAGCCTTGCTCGAGGAGGGGGGCTGCAGAATACCGATTCCTCAGCCAAACTCGGGAAGTCGTGGTGACGAGGACGACTTGTGGTACAGTTTATCCAAAAGTACTTCGATTCCTTATAAAACCTTCCTGTGGAATCTGGCTCGAGTTCTGTACATCTGACCTGATGCGCCGAATGCGCTGAAACACGCTGAGCGCATAAAATCTTGGAACTTGTCCTCTGATCATCGAGAGCTTCTGCTGACTTTGATTTTATCATGGATCGCCACAACATCTGAGCACCAAGTGGCATTCGTTTTGTGCAGTCGGCGATCATGAGGGCGGCAGCTCCATCAACGGTCCCCGTCGTCAAGCCGGGTGCTTTGCTGTCTCTCTAGTTGCCATACCTTGCATTGCCACGACCTGATGCCTTGCGGAACATCGATTTCCTTAGGTGAATCTGCGTTCACACAAGGTAATCATGATGCACAAACCGATGTAAACTAGCGCCGCTGCCTGGGTGAGGGGGCACTTTGGGCCGCTTTGATCATGAGCGAAATATCACTGGCTGCAGGTTAGGAGAGCTGCAAGTGCGGGTGGACTGGGGCTACCTGGCAAAGCCGGCGCTGCTCCTGAGCCAGCGGCCAAGCTACCGCAAGAAGCTCGGCTCGCTGAAGGTGGAGGTGAGCGCCCACACCGGGGAGCCGGTCAGCAGTGAGAGGTTTATTGGGCGATGTGCAATGCGCCGTCCGCTGGTGACGCAACGCGAGGGCGATTGCTGTCACCAAAGCTGTGGCGCGCATCTTTGCTCGGGAGCGCGTGAGATGAGACACTCACAGCCCACGTGGCGGCTTTGCGGGTTTGAGGGCTAAGATTTTAGGATTGAGAAGGATACTCAATACCACACGCGATCGGCCGATTTTGTCCCGGCGAAAACCCGATACTAGGTGTCAGCATCTCTACGGTGTACGGCGTTTTGTCTCCATATACTATTTATCTTATACAACATTTTGCGATATAATCGCCGATAGTCATCATCACCCGAAAGGTTACATCGCGACCGTAAACATACGGTCAGATAGTATCTGCACCATCAGATTCTGTATTCTGACAGGTGGTAACTCGAAACCGACTTAGTTTGAAAAATGACCTCTCAATGTGCATGTCTACTTCCGGTCAAAGCTGTGCTAAGGTCAACTTTTCACGGCGGTTCGATCTTTCGGGAGGGTTTCATCTCGTTCGCAGGATTCCCGCCTGCAAGCGAGAGCCCTAGGGTAGGGGTCCCTGCCAGTTCGTTCCCGCCTTTCAATTTGGCGCATCATGCTTGAAAATTGAAAGATTTCCTCCCACTGAATCTTTCAAACTAAAACTTTTCTCTCCGATATACTTCAAGTTTCACTCGAAAACATATCGTCAACGTTCCACTACGGTGGGTACGTTTATCCCTCAGGGTTCGCTTTGATCCGCTGCATTATCCGCCTTGCAGTATGGCGCATCCAAAAGTGGATAAGATGTATGAAAAATATTCCGAAAGTGTTTCTCAAAGACGCAGAAAAGTTTCGCTTAAACGAAACCCTTCTGGCCGTTTTGCGCTCAAAGAAACAGCAGATCAATCTGCTAGTTCTGAAGCGCCCTCGGCCACATCTGCCTTAGAAACAAATTGCGCGTTTCGCGCACAAGTAACTTGAAGCCTTGAGCTTCAAGTAACTTAAAGATATGTATCTTGGCAGTATTTGTGCCAAGTTCGTGCTCTAGGACGCACGGGAAGCCCTCGGCTGTTTGGCATCTTTGGGTTTGGGTGTCACGTTCGAACCCAAACCCAAAACATCTGCCTTAGAAATAAATTGCGCGTTTCGCGCACAAGTAACTTGAAGCCTTGAGCTTCAGGTAACTTAAATATATGTATCTTGGCAGTATTTGTGCCAAGTTTCGTGCGCTAGGACGCACGGGAAGCCCTCGGCTGTTTGGCATCTTTGGGTTTGGGTACGTTCGAACCCAAACCCAAAGGCAAAGGCATAGGACAGTTTCGTAGATTCTGTCCCGATGCCTTCGCAACCTCGCATGCTAACTCATATTATAATGAATATTCAACATTCAAGCGTTGGATACCCCACGCCAACGGGAAGCGCTCGGCTGATTTGTTATTTGGGTATGCGCACCCAAATGACAAAAAACGCATCTTTGAAACTCGTTAGTTTCAAAGATGCGTGGCCGATGCCTTCGTGCTTATGTGTATATTTCATATGAAATATGCCATGGAATAAATGTGAATATCCCGCACAAACGGGAAGCGCTCGGCTGTTTTGTAATTTTAGGGTGCACCCAAAATACAAAACGCATCTTTGAAACTCGGAAGTTTCAAAGATGCTTGCCGGTCGCGTGCAGCAGTAAAAGGCAAGGCAAAGGGTTTAGGATATAGAAGAAGTAGGAATAGTTTTCAGAAGCACTAGAATACTTTTCATATGCTTCTGAAAACTATTCCTACTGCCGCTAAATCTTAAACCCTTAACCTTCCCCTTTGCCTTTGACCTTCCGTTCGCAGCTTTACCATTCTGTTTCTGAGCGAACTGGAGTTTCAAGGAGTTCGGCAGTTTGCCAGAGTTCTCCATCATTATCTTCATCCACGAAAGCAGTCGGATCAAGAATTCGCTAAATCCAGATCGTTTAAAATAATTTATATTTCGGGTATATTCGATGCATCTTGAGTCAGAAGATGGTGTATAAAATGATGTTCATTACAAACGAAAAACGCCGTACGGTGCTCCGCATTCGCATTCGGCTGTGTTTAAACATGCTGGGTGCCTCGCGACCTCCCTGCGGCGTCTGTTGCACGTCTCCCACGCCAGGTGATGGAGCCGGTCCCCAATCTCCCTCACAATCCGCCGCATGTTTCATCTTCAGAAGCGACCTGCGCATCGGCAATCGCCTGAGAGGCCGGTGTGGCGAGCGCGGGGAGTGAGGCAGGTGCTGGAGTGCCGCGACTTGATCAATGCAGACCAACTGGCGCCGGGCTGGGGTGTACCCTCCAGCCTAGATATGACAGATTGTTATGTAAGTTACTCGGGAACTTTTGATCAGATCAACGCGGCTCACAATGATCATGCGGCTCTCAATGGGCGATGATGCGGCTGTTCACAGTGGAGCGCCCGACACGGATCTTGGGGGAACGACGTTGCATTTGCGCGGAGGCTGAGGGAGGCGGCTCTCTGCGGGAGAATGCTGCGCTTGTGCACGGCCCGATCGACGTGACTGCTGGGGGATCGACGGCGCCATTTTGCACCGCTCGATTGGAGCAGCTCCAGGGGGATGTTGTACCAGCTGTGCACAGGTGGAGAGACACAGCTACCGGGAGGGGGGGGATGAGGCGCTGAAGCTATGCACGGCCAGATTAACAGATCTCACCCGTGCCATTGCTCGATGCAGATTCAAACTCGCGGGAAATGGAACTGTGGAATGCGCACCCTGCCGGTGGCAAGCGCCTTGGCCAAGGATTGAGGACGCGCGGAGGGAATTCGGTTTTGGTGAGAGGCGCAGGTAAAGGTGAAGGTGGAGGGTTGCGAGGAGCGGACCACCACCGTGCAGAACTGTTTGAACCCGCACTTTTTCGAAGCATTCGAGTTTGATGTAAGTTATAATCCCAAGTCGGCAAATCGGAGAGTCTCCTCGCTCCAGTGCTCGAGGGGATGCCCGAGAGCCCCTTGGATGGACCAATCCCCCGCCGGGAGAGCTGATCCCTTTCCCCCGCATCGTTGCCACGGTGTGGCCCTCGAAGGACCTCGGCGATGTCGATGCCCGCCTGGAATATGCGGCGGCGCGGCTCAGAGGCGTGGGCTTCCATGCCATCCATCCCACGCGGGTCTAACCTGAGGTCTGATTGGCATGCAACAACCGCACCAATTATATTCCGAAACCTGGACGTTTTGACAAGTGATCATGCTGTGATGTGGCGTGACGTGGCACTCGCAATAGGAGATGGTCGCTCTTATTTTGACGGACCATTACCATTCTTTACAACCAAGTCGGGACGCGCATCAGCGAGGCGTGTTACGCGCATCAGCGAGGGACGCGCATCAGCGAGGCGTGTTACGCGCATCAGCGAGGGACACGCATCAACGCGCGCATCAGCGAGGCGTCTTACGCGCATCAGCGAGGGACGCGCATCAGCAAGGCGTGTTACGTTGATATTGTGTTATGCATTACATCAGAGAGTCAACTGCCGTGAGCTACACTTCCTCGCGCCATCGAAACTGGCATGTTGATCCTGCCTCGCGATCAAGCCTTGTGGTTTATGCGAAATCAGCCACGTGCACTTGTCGACCATGGGATTCACTTCTGAAGTATATGAAAGTGCGACAGCGCGTCCCACTAGATTCACTCCAAACCGTGGTGATTGGACAAGCTAATTCCTGTCGCCGGTGCCGATCAGCTCCTCACCTGAGAGCGGGCTCAAGCATTCCCTACGTCAATCACTACGCCCCATAGAACCATTAAAAGTTCCGGAGGCTTTCTTTAGTGCAGGGTGCTCTGTGTACCGGGCGTGTGGTGGGTGGACAAGCTCTCTTGAGACCAGGCTTTGGGGTAGGCAGGAAGCAGAGTGGTGGTCCTGAGCGTAGGCTTGGTGGTGGGGACATGGCTCGAGCAGTTCGGGGGGGAGAGGTGAATTGGCTTCAGAGGCAAAGCCTCAGCGCATAGGAAGTGCAGTCGTAGAGGCACTCAGGTGGCGCAGTGAGGCTCAGGGGGTCCCAATCCTCACTAGTGCCTAATACCGCACCTTTCACTCTCACAGGGCGTGTGCCGGGAGGCCTTCTGTCACCGATATAGCACGTGACAGTGGTCCTCCATTACAGGTTTCGCATTTTGATTTTCCTCGTGGATTTGGGTGAAATCCACGAAGAATTTGGCCGCGCGCGTGCTTTGCATTTTGGATCTGGACTCCTCGTGAAAACATAACAGAATACATCGAGCGCGACAAAACGCGACGTCGAGTGGCTGACGGTGGCTGATATTTTTCGCGGCGAACGAGAAGTATTTCATGGGACTCCTCCAGAGGTGCCTCGTCGTTTACTCCTCGTGGCTCGTCAGAATCGTCGACAAAAAAGAGCAGGCCACGTGGAATCGCAAATCAGTCATCAACGCATCATACGGAGAAATTTTACAAGAACCGAAATCTGAAAACTCCTCGCGCGATGGCCAAATTGACAGTCCGGTGCTCGCGAAATCAGTGATGCCATTTTCGCGAGGGGTAAACATGCAAAACCTGTATTGCGAGATCCGCAATTTGGTCGTCGAAGCTTCACTTGGAATCTCCTAGGACCACCAGTGCAACCGCCCCACGCGCAGTGATGGCAATTAAGATAAAAACTGTCGATGAGGAAATCAGCATCGGCCACGAGTTTTGGAGTGGAAAGACCGCTCCTGCGAATGAACGAAGGGCTCTGAGATGGGACCCACTCGCCCCAGCATGTTTCCACCGTACGATGTAAATGTGTTGTGCGGTGGGAGGCCCGCCCGCTTGGATCTAGGTGACGGAGATCATCAGCAATCTGATGGTGGAGGCGTGGGACGAGGACTTCATTGATGACGACGACTATTTCGGAATGATCTCCATTCCCATTGGTGCGCCCACGTGCGACGCTGACCTGTTGCACACTGTGTTCCCTGCATGGCCCGACTCCCTGCCAGAACCAGACTGGTCGTGTGTCGCCTGGGAGGGCGCGCTGCATAGTGAAATGCCTCGAGCACATGGCGCTAGCCTCGGCACTAGCTGCGTGCCGTATGCTGACAAGAGCTGGGGGTGGGAGGGGTGGGGGGGAGGGGGTGTCGCTCCGAGGCGCAGTGAAGCTGCTTCGGCATACGGGAAAGCGTGTGGTAGTGGATTTGCCCCTGCAACACCCCGGTAATATGCCCACATCCGCCTGCCTGGGTGTGGTAGTGGATTTGCCCCTGCAACACCCCGGTAATATGCCCACATACGCCTGCCTCGGTATGGTTTGGCACACGACCACCCTGTGTTTGGGGCTCCGCTGTCATCTTATGACATCGTGGTTGGCATCCACGTGGCATGCGTCTCGTGAAGGCATGGTGCATTCTTTCTGCTGCATGGCTCTCGCGCGGGACGTGTTGCGCTTGCGCTGACCAGCTGGGCCCTGGCTTGCTTCTCACCTCGGCTGTACATAGCTTCAACTTGCTGCATGCGGCGTGCCTCCTCCTTCCCCAACACCTTGAAGCCCTTCTGCTTGAAGCTGTGTTGCTAGTCTTTGCAGCTGACCCGGGGGATCAAGGGGGGACGCTCTTGAGCTTCTGTGATCGAAGGGTTGCGGAGTGTCGAGGGATGAAGCGGGGCGGGAGGGGCTGGGTCCTGGCAGAGGGCATGACCGAGCTGCAGCGCCCTCAGAAGCTGGCGGGGCACCAGGGAACCATCCGGGTGATTATCGCCCCCCGCCACGCGGCTTGTGCATGTTCCTCTGAGCATTCTCTTTGAGTCAGCCTTGTGAATAATGCGCTTATGGGAGGCTACTCGGGATGGAGCATGTGATTGAATGGCGCCCTCCACGTCCTGCTTCCCTCGAGGGGTCGCCACGTGGACGTGGTCAGTTCCTCCACAGCCGGCTTCCTCAATGGGGAAGGGTGCGAGGGCAATCAGTTCCGTTGCAGCAGGCTCGCGCCAAGGGGGTCGCAACAAGCTCCCTTCGAAGGGATGGGGGAGGAGGGGGCGCCGTGATTTCCTTCGCAGCAGGCTCCCTCGAGATGGCGGGCGCAGATGTGGCCACTTTCGCTGGTGTAGGCTTGCGCAAAGGGGGAGGGGCTGGCGGCGCAGCCACTGCCCTCGAATGGAGGGCGCGCCAATGAGCTGCTCTGTAACAGGCTCGTGCGAAGGGAAGTGGCGAAGGGCAGTTGGACTCTCCGTAGCAGGCCCCTCGGGTGGACACTGAACCCCTGGGCGCTGGGGGGTTACTGTGGCTACACAGCTGGCGCTGACGCTGACGATGACTGCTCGAGCGCCCGAGATGTACATGGGCCAGATGCTGATGTACTACGATCCGCTGGAGTACCCTGCATCGTACGATACAGAGCGGCTGTGGGTGGAGGTTGGGCGTCTCGTGGACGTCCTGGTGGCCCCCATCACCTCGAGCCTGCTGTGTCTGCTATACCTTCAAAGCTGGGGCTCGCCCATGGTGCTCCACGTCACCTCATCCCTCAAAGCGGCTCGGAGCCATTTACCCGGTCTCAAGACGCGTCCCCCCTGTGTCTCCGCCGCTATCATTACGCCGCCGCTGCTGAACACGAGAACTTAATCCAGAGAGGTGGAACACCTTCGGGAGTGGCTTCTCATGTGTGGCGGAGCAGCCTTGTGGGCAGGCCCCGCTCGCAAGGGTGCTGCACACAAGCTCGATGCTCACAGCTTCTACGAGGACGGGGCGGGGGAGGGGGGCGCGGGGCGTGCAGTATAATATGCTGGTCATCGTATACACGGTAGCGAGGTACAAATTCTTCGGAGCGTATGCAGTGCAGCTGCTCCCTCTGACTCTGATACTGGACCTGTGCGGCATCGGGTGCGCCGAAAAAAAAAACCTCCCTTTCCACCCGTTTGAAAATCTGCACCTGCCGCATCAACCGTCAGTTCTGCTTTGGAGCCTGCTACTGTTCTATCACGTTCCCTCTCCTCTCTCCGGACCCCGGGTGAGCCAGGCCCAGGGATATGCTCGCCACCCTGAAGTGGACTCCCTGGTATCGCCCCCCCCCTATTCCTCCCCACGCATGCTGCCCGCCCCCATTGGCATTAAGCACCGAGGGGCCGAGGGCATCCGGGCCTCAGGTGGCTGCTATCACGCGTGCGGCGCCTGCACCCCTTCACAATGTCCCTCCAAGAAGCTGCCCCTGCTCCAGGAAAGGAGGAGGAGGCGGCGAAGAAAGAGGAGCGGCTGAAGCAGGAGGAGCTGAACAAGCAGCTCGGGGTGCGCTGCACTCTACTTTGGAGCAAGTATCTCCCGCGCACCTTCCGCGCGTCTCGCAGTCAGATTGGCCCACAGTTCAGAGCCGATCAGAGGAACCCGCCGCAGGAACACACCATGGCCGTGGATCCAGGTGGCGAGTAATCCACGGCCCCGTATTGGTCACCTGAGGAGAGAGCGGCGCTGGATGGCCCGGGCAGTGGCGGCAAAGGAAGCGCTCCCAAAGATGGGATTCCCGCGGAGCACCGGAAGACGGATGCTCATAAAAGCCAGTCCGGCAGAGGGTCAAACCGTCGGGCAGTCTGACAGTCAGGCAGGCAGTCTGGCAGTCTGGCAGGCAATCTGGCAGTCTGGTAGGCAGGCAGGCAGTCTGGCAGACGGTTAGACAGGCAGTCTGGCAGTCTGACAGTCAGGCAGGCAGTCTGGTAGGCAGGCAGGCAGTCTGGCAGTCTGGCAGTCTGACAGGCAGTCAGGCAGTCTGGCAGGCGGTCAGGCAATCTGGCAGTCTGGCAGTCTGGCAGACAGTCTGGCAGTCTGGCAGTCGGGCAGTCGGGCAGTCGGGCAGTCGAGCAGTCAGGCAGGCAGTCTAGGCTGCTTGGGGAGCCCCCCCAGATGGTCTGCTGCGAGGGGAGGCCAAATGATTGTTTTCTGCCCTGCTTGTGCGCCAGAGAGCGCTCCCAGTGACCTGATTGGTTGTTAGCTGATTGGTTGGTACAGGAGGTGTACGGTAAATCACGGCAGGACACTGCAGTCTTCGGACCTGAGCAGCGGTAAGGCATCGGCTTCTGTTCACCCACTGTCTCCACAAGGAGGCATCGCTGCGGAGCACTCACCTCGAGGGTTCATCTCGCCTGACAAAAGCTGGTGGCCGACCACTCCCGTTGTCCTTGGTTGTGGTGTGATGACTGGCTGATTGCAAGCCATTCTGGTGTACCTTTGCCACAGGAATGTGGCGAGTGACGCAGCCCCTGTGATGACTGGCTGATTGCGAGCCATTCTGGTGTACCTTTGCCACAGGAAGGTGGCGAGTGCCGCAGCCACTGTGATGACTGGCTGATTGCGAGCCAATCTGGTTTACCTTTGCCACAGGAATGTGGCGAGTGACGCAGCCACTGTGATGACTGGCTGATTGCGAGCCAATCTGGTGTACCTTTGCCACAGGAAGGTGGCGAGTGGCGCATCCACTGTGATGACTGGCTGATTGCGAGCCATTCTGGTGCACCTTTGCCACAGGAAGGTGGCGAGTGCGCAGCCACTGTGATGACTGGCTGATTGCGAGCCATTCTGGTGCACCTTTGCCACAGGAAGGTGGCGAGTGACGCAGCCACTGTGATGACTGGCTGATTGCGAGCCATTCTGGTGTGTTTGCCACAGGAAGGTGGCGAGTGCGCAGCCACTGTGATGACTGGCTGATTGCGAGCCATTCTGGTGCACCTTTGCCACAGGAAGGTGGCGAGTGACGCAGCCACTGTGATGACTGGCTGATTGCGAGCCATTCTGGTGCACCTTTGCCACAGGAAGGTGGCGAGTGACGCAGCCACTGTGATGGATCCGTTCACAAACTTGATCTTGCCTCCGTTCATGACGAGCATCCTGGAAAGTTTGACGTACGTCTTGGTACGTGCGCTCTACCCCTCGATTCCCTCCCAGGGCCTCGGAATGCCTGCATGCCTGGCTGCGCAGCGCGAAGCAGTGCCAGTGCCACTGTCAGCGGTGCGGCCTCGGCGCGGCTGCGGCTCGGCTGCGGCACGCTGTGGGCGCTACAGCGGCGTTCGGCTGGTGAACGACGCTTACGGGAGGGAAGAGTGTGGAGGGCACAGCACACGTTGATCAGCACAACCAATTCCTTGGAAAGAGTTGCGAACATCTTGGTGTGGAAGGATACGAGTGTCAGCCTCTTCACCGGGTGGCTGCTCTTGCTGAGCACCGGAATGCTGTGCGCGGTGACCGTCCTCTCGATTCACCCACCACCCGTGCATCATTGTCCATCCAGCCGCACCTCGCTCTCTGCCGGAATAAATTTCGGGTGTCGGATGTCTGAAGGGGCGTTCGTTGATCAGAGCCTTGTGGCGGAACTCCTGTTCCAGATCTTCGGATACGGGCTCCACCCCATCCATGGCCCACCGAGTATGGGCGACCACACACCCACGCCGCGGCAAAAGTCTCGTGGCGTCACTGCATCAGACCGACACGTACCTGCGGTGCAGGCATTGCACCAGCCGCCCCGCCTGCGAGCACAGGAGGCATAGAACAGCGCTCTGTGCGGTGCATGCAGGCTGCACGTGCGCGCCGTGGGCACTTGACTTTATCTCCCGCTTATTATGCGTTGAGGGCAGGTGTGGACCATGCTGCTGTACGCCTGGGCTCGCATTCCTTTCGGCCTGTCCGAGGTGCTGCTGTGCTCCAAGCTGTTTGCGGTGCTGCCCGTGGCGTTTGCCACCAAGGAGTTCGTGCTCGGCATCGATATGCTGCTCTTGCAGTTGCGGGTGTGCCTAGCCCTGCTGCCTCGCCGTGCCCTCCTGCGCTGCGCCCACTGCTGGAGTCCAGAGGCAACGGAACCTTGCCTGACCTCCAGTTCCAGCGCCGGCATCAATGTCACGTAGAACCGCTCGGCGCTCCAAGCACACCACATACCGCCGCTCTGCATTCGCATGAAGCCGTGTAGGCGGTGCGGAATATGTTACTCATTTTGCAGGGACGGTCCGCAAACCGCGCCGTGCATGGCTGCGGCGGATCAGGTGAAGCGATCGGAGGGGCCTCTGCCGGTGAAGCCGAGGAGGAGGAGAGAGGTAAACGAGGTGTGTTGGGCCATGGCGAGCAGGACGGGGACTATGGGGTGGCTATTCCTGTATCCACGATGCTTCCAGGTGCTGGATCTTATCCAACGGCCATAAAGCCCAAGAGAACATCTAGCTTATCCAACGGCCATAAAGCCCAAGAGAGCATCTAGCTTATCCGATGGCCACACAACCCAAGAGGACATCTCGCTTATCCAAGGGCCATGAAGCCCAAGAGAGCATCCCGCTTATCCAAGGGCCATGAAGCCCAAGAGAACATCTAGCTGCGAGTGGGGTAGTGGAGCGCATCACACTGGCAGGGGAGTCAATCCTGCCGGGTAGAAGACATTCAATAGCACGCACCAGGTGAGTGCGCAACGTCGAGGCAGCAGAGTCGATGTGGCACAGGTCGCCGCTGCGCGGGGGAGCCCATCGGGCGCACCCCGCGACATGTAGGCAAGGGGGTAACCACAATGGACTGAGGCATTGGACCTTAAACCGGCCTCGAGGAGTGCTTGAGAGGCCCCCCCCAATGCCAACATCCAGGGCCCGGATTGGAGGCTGCCCGGATGTGATAGGGCAGTGTTGAATTTCGGTGCAGGGAATTCCGGATGCCATCTTTTGGATATTCCGCTCCCATGCACTGAGATGACAGCTTCACGAATGTCAAGTGCGGAGGGGCCGGGGATGGGGCGCCCAAGATATGCCTATGTGCACGCGTGCGGTGCTGGCGCGCATCTAATGCCCGGGATGAAGCTGCGCCAACTGGGTGTGGCTGAAGCTCCCGGGACTCTCTTCGAAGAGCTGGGAGGAGTCGCGAGCTGCATCCTGGCAGACGCCCTCACTGGCGGCCGCGTGAAGACTGTTGGGGGCTTGGGCTGCAGACGCGCGAGAGCAGCTGAAAAGTAGGAGCTGGGCTTATGGCAGGTGCGCCCCCTCCCGTCCGGCGTGGTCACTCATGGAGCTCATCTGCCTGGTGGTATGGCTCAGGCCCACTGGTTGAGATCCGCAGAAGATGCGTGGCATGCTCTCACGTCCCACAGCTGTCGGTGGCTTGGAAGTGATAGAGAGTCATGGAGGTCATAGTGAGCATGGGCGTCATCGAGGGCACGGAGGTGATGCAGCCATGAAGGGCATCGGGGTGGTATACAGAAGATACCGAGTATGGGGGTCTAGTAACAGCACTGCAACTGCCAACATGAGAACGGAGCTGGAGAAGGCCGAAGCACTGCGCCAGGAGAATCTAGCCAAAGCAAAGGTGCGCATGGAGGCCCGCAATGTTGACGTCAAGCTCCACCATTCCGGAATGTAATACACACATACTCAAGAAAAGCCTCCGTCTCAGCTCCTCGCTCCTTCTCTTCAGTGCTTGCAGCTGCGCCAGGTGTGTCCATGGCAGGCGCTCCGCCTCGACTCCGCGCAGCGCTGTGATACAGCTGCTCTGCGGCTAGAACCGGCAGACGGGCCTCATGCTTTAGGGTCGGTTGACCCTCGAGAGAACAACATTTGTGCGCCATCTCTTAGGAGCCCACTTTGGTCTGAGGAGACATGATCATAGCTCAGCCCTCGCCAGCTTGCCGCGGGATGATCGCTCAGCCCTCGCCAGCTTGCCGTGGGATGACAGCTCAGCCCTCGCAAGGTTGCCGCGGGATGATCGCTCAGCCCTCGCCAGGTTGCCGCGGGATGAACGCTCAGTCCTCGCCAACTTGCCGCGGGTTGATCGCTCAGCGCTCGCAAGGTTGTCGCGGGATGACAGCTCAGCCCTCGCCAGGTTGCTGCGGGATGATCGCTCAGCCCTCGCAAGCTTGCCGAGTGATGACAGCTCAGCGCTCGCAAGGTTGTCGCGGGATGACAGCTCAGCCCTCGCCAGCTTGGCTACGTGGATCGTCAGCCTCGCCAGAAGCCGGCCACGGATGAACGCCACAGCCTCTGCCAGCTTGTTGGATGATTCGCTTCAGCCCTCACCAGCTTGCCGTGGATGAACGCCAGCCCTTGCCAGCTTGGTTGGCCGGATGACAGCTCAGCCCGCCAGCTGTTTCATGGATGATCGCTCAGCTTCGGGGCGGCTGCCGCTGGGATGACAGCCTCAGTCTCGCTGATTGCCGGGATGACAGCTCAGCCCGCTGGCTTGTCATGGGCTGATCATTTCAGCCTCAGGCCATGCTATGGGATGATCGCCTCAGCCTCAGCTAGGCTGCCGCGGATGACAGCTCAGCCCTCACCAGCTGGCCTTGGGATGATCGGGCTGGGCCTCGCCAGGTTTGTGGACACCGCTTCATAGCCTCAAGTGCTGCAAGTGGATGATCTCTCTTGTGCCTCTCGCCAGCTGCCAAAGGGATAATGCTTCAGCCTCATAGGTTTGCCAGATGATCGCTCAGCCCGCCAGGCTTGCCGGGATGAACGCCCAGCCTCACGAGGTTGCCATGGACAGATCGCCAGCCTCGCCAGGTTGCCGGGATGAACGTCAGCCCTCACCAGTTTGCTCTTGGGATGAACGTGCTCAGTCTCTGCCAGCTTGGCCTGCTGGGGTGACGGTTTCAGCCTCGCCAGGCTGCCGCGGGGATGAACGCTCAGCCTCAGGTTGCTGAGCCATGGATGATCGCTCAGCCCTCGCCAGGTTGCCTTGGGATGAACGCTCAGCCCTCACCAGCTTGCCTTGGGATGAACGTTCAGCCCTCGCCAGCTTGCCGCGGGATGATCGCTCAGCCCTCGCCAGGTTGCCGCGGGATGAACGCTCATCCCTCACCAGCTTGCCATGGGACGATCGCTTCAGCCGCGTGCTGCCTGGGATGAATGCTCAGCGCTCGCCAGGATGCCGCGTAATGACAGCTCAGCCCTCGCCAGCTTGCCGCGTGATGACAGCTCAGCCCTCGCCAGCTTGCCGCGGGATGATCGTTCAGCCCTCGCCAGCTTGCCGTGGGATGAACGCTCAGCCCTCGCCAACTTGCTGCGGGATGATCGCTCAGCCCTCGCCAGCTTGCCTCGGGATGATCGCTCAGCCCTCGCCAGCTTGCCGCGGGATGATCGTTCAGCCCTCGCCAGCTTGGCGGGACGATCGCTCAGCCCTCGCCAGGTTGCCTTGGGATGAACGCTCATCCCTCACCAGCTTGCCGCGGGATGATCGTACAGCCCTCGCCAGCTTGCCGTGGGATGAACGCTCAGCCCTCGCCAACTTGCTGCGGGATGATCGCTCAGCCCTCGCCAGCTTGCCGCGGGATGAACGCTCATCCCTCACCAGCTTGCCACGGGACGATCGCTCAGCCCTCGCAAGGTTGCCGCGGGATGAACGCTCAGCGCTCGCCAGGATGCCGCGTGATGACAGCTCAGCCCTCGCCAACTTGCCACGGGATGATCGCTCAGTCCTCGCCAACTTGCTGCGGGATGAACGCTCAGCCCTCGCCAGCTTGCCTCGGGATGACAGCTCAGCCCTCGCCAGCTTGCCGTGGGATGATCGCTCAGCCCTCGCCAACTTGCTGCGGGATGATCGCTCAGCCCTCGCCAGCTTGCCGCGGGATGAACGCTCAGCCCTCACCAGGTTGCTGCGGGATGATCGCTCAGCGTTCGCCAGCTTGCCGCGGGATGAACGCTCATCCCTCACCAGGTTGCCGCGGGATGATCGCTCAGCCCTCGCCAGGTTGCCGCGGGATGAACGCTCATCCCTCACCAGCTTGCCACGGGACGATCGCTCAGCCCTCGCAAGGTTGCTGCGGGATGAACGCTCATTCGCCAGGTTGCGCGGGGATGAGCAGCTCGGCCCTCGCCGGGCTGCAGCGGGATAGCGGCCCTCGCCAGGTTGCTGCTGGGATGACGCTCGGCCTCACCAGCTTGCCTTGGGATGAGCGTTCAGCCCTGCTCAGCTTACGCGGGCGATCGCTCAGCCTCGCCAGGTTGCACGCGGGATGCACGCTCAGCCCTCACCCAGCTTGCTTACCGGGATGAACGTTCCAGCCCTCGCCAGCTTACCGCGGGGTGATCGCTCAGCCCTCACCAGCTTGCCTTGGGATGACAGTTCAGCCCTCGCCAAGTTGCCGCGGGATGAACGCTCAGCCCTTGCCAGGTTACCGCGGGATGATCGCTCAGCCCTCGCCAGGCTGCCGCGGGATGATCGCTCAGCCCTCACCAGGTTGCCGCGGGATGAACGCTCAGTCCTCGCCAACTTGCCGCGGGTTGATCGCTCAGCGCTCGCAAGGTTGTCGCGGGATGACAGCTCAGCCCTCGCCAGGTTGCTGCGGGATGATCGCTCAGCCCTCGCAAGCTTGCCGAGTGATGACAGCTCAGCGCTCGCAAGGTTGTCGCGGGATGACAGCTCAGCCCTCGCCAGCTTGCCGCGGGATGA